>SZWC01009011.1:90116-104894 GCA_023375785.1 Penium margaritaceum | reverse complement strand
AGGGAGGGATGGAGGGAGGGAGGGAGGGAGGGGGGGAGGGAGGGAGGGAGAGAGAGAGAGAGAACAGTTGGAACCACTGCAACCCATGCTGTATCGTGCACACGGTCCACAGCTTCCCATACAAGCACAGGCCGTGTTGATAAGCCACTCGTAGTCTCTTGTCTAATCCAACGCCACAGATTCTGCGGACTCTGCCTTCCACAAACTGCCGCTCGTTGTTTGCAGCTCTCACCTGAGTGCAGCAGCGGAGCAGTAGCCTAATCTGAGTGCAGCAGGGGAGCAGCAGTCTAACCTGAGTGCAGCAGGGGAGCAGCAGGCGTTGCAGCGGGCCCGCTGCCGTGCATGCTGTCGCGCACTGGCTGAGCTATTCGCGGGTACAGGCCAGGGCCCCCTGTGCTGGAAAATCCCAGCTGATGTTGCTGCTGCTGCTGCTGCTGCTGCTGCTGCTGCTGCTGCGACCGTACGTAACTTCGCGGAAGGTCGCCCGACGCGTGAGCCATGGAAGGCCTGGCGTTGGCGCGTCGAGGAGTCGGCTGGGGATCAGGCAAAAGATTTTGCGAGGCGAGTGCAAGCGACAACGTGACGAGGAGACGCAAGGAGTGGTGAGAGGGAGAGAGAGACTACTAACGAGCCATCAGCACGCAGCACGAACACCGAGCACCGAGCACGAGCAGGGCAAGGTCGCAGCGTTCCAGCCAAGGTCCAGCAGCGCCCGACACTCCGGCGCCGTACCGATGGCGTGGTCCACTGGAGCGCAGTGGTGTGCTGGCAGATCGTCACTCCGCTCTCAGAGGCAGAAGCAACTCGGACATTTCGCTTCAGACATGCGGCCATGTCCACCTTGGCAAAGTACAGCTGCTGCTGATTTTGGGTCGGACTTGCCACTTAAGTTGAACATGCCGATCTCGCCCCGTTCTGTCAACCTCGACCCTCATCCCACCGTCGTTCAGAAGAAAAGAACCCATCTACCCCTTTCACGGAAGAATAAATTACATTAGCCCCTGCATCCAAAAACCAGCCCCATTCACCAACAGCATGTGTTGAATCCTCCCTTTGTTACACCGAGAGGAACGTGTGTGGGTCACAAAGATGAGTTGCAGGACAAAAGACCATTCAAGTGATTGGGACAAATGGATCATTTGTATTACGCAGTGAGTTCTTCGACGACAAGTTTTTGAGTTATTCGACCGCATACATACAATGAAAAGAATGACGATCAGGCATCATTTGGGTCCTTGGTTCTCAAGCCGAGCGTCGCGTGAAAGGTCGCACCGTGAGTGGCTGCTTCGAGAAGCTTCGCCAAGAAGTCAGGAGGCTTCGAGAATATCGAGGCGCGGTCTTATAATATCCAGCTCCGACTTGATGTCGACCAAAATATATTGAAACATTGATAGTATGCGACACTTTTGTTCAACCATTCAGGAATGAGGTCGAAGTAGTCGGCATCTTCTGGAGCAGAACATTGGAGGTCGAGGCTGAGAAGATTCCAGGAAGCTTCCTAGCCTTTCTGTTTGCTAGCCTGACAGCACGGGTCTGGCTGGTTGACACACAGGTTATGCAAGGGACAGCCAGGGTAGGGAGAGACACGTGTACTTGTATCTCAAGCTTCAACTGAAGTAAATGCAGAGAGAAAGAACAAATGACAGGTCCACAGCATAAATAGCCGCCGTGGCTCACGGCGGGTGGCGCACACGGCGGTGCCTGTCAAACCTGAACTGGCCCAAAACCACTGTTTTGGCCATAACTCTGCGCACAGGCGTCCTAACGGAGCGCCGTCTGATCCTACGGATGCACGACGAAAAGACAGACACAACAACTGGTCACACGCCTACGTCCGGGAACAGCCAGAGAGCGTAAGAAAACAAACATGTAAATCAGCCCGGCAGGTTTGTCCACCGAGAAAATCCCGAAGACCTCCAAACATAGTCCGTGGGCTGTGGGAGCCCTCTGGTACACTGGATAAGCTGCCAGGCTGCCTCCAGCGGGTGGAGCACCACCTCAGGGAACTCCGTCTCCAGCTGGGTCCGCCTCAAGGATCTGCACGAGCATGGACACGACCGAGTGGTCACAACCAACTGTACAACTGTGTATGACTGACAACATCACAACACTCCCCCATGACCCGATGGTACGCATGTCCATACACGTGCAGAACGCGTGCCGATGCAACACAGAGTGCTCAACAGGGACCCGGACAATCAACCACTCTCGGACAGGGGTCGCAGTCCGACGGAACGAACAGCCCCGAGGAACTTCCCNACAGCCGCTGGACCAAGGTCCTTCATCCTGTAGACGGCCTGCAGGACCGCCTTGGCCTCCTTCACGGCCTCCAGTGAAGGAGACGCAATCAGGAGATCGTCCACATACACCAGAATGGCAGTGAGGTGCTCGGCTGTCCGTCGGACGAAGAGTGACGGGTCGGCATCACTCTGGACATACTCGGCCTGAGTGAGGGTGCGAGTGATTTCTTGGTTCCAGCACCGGGGCGACTGCTTCAGGCCATACAAGGCCTTGCGCAAGCGCCAGACCTTGTTGCCTTCGACCTCAAACCCAGGTGGCTGGACCATGTAGATCTCCTCCTCCAAGTGCCGTGGAGGAACGCATTGTTCACATCCATCTGGTACAGCTCCCAGTCATGGTGAGCGACCACACCAAGCAGCGCGCGAGCTGTGGTCATGCGGCCAACAGGGGCAAAGGTGTCAGTGAAGTCGATCCCCTCAACCTGAGAGAATCCCTTGGCCGTCAAGCGGGCCTTATAGCGGTCCAGTGAGCCGTCAGGCTTCACCTTCTTGCGGAAGACCCACTTGGCCTGCACGACCTTCCGTCCCTCAGGACGGTCGACCAGCTCAAAGACTCCGTGCTCCCGGATGGCCCTGAGCTCGTCCTCACAGGCGGCCCGCCACTGCTCAGCATCCTCTCCTGAGAGAGCCTCCTTTAACGTGTCTGGATCAGGGACCGTCAAAGGAGAGCTCCGGGTGGCCAGGACACATGCCTCATGGGTTGGACGGACCACAACTAGGTCAGCGGCAGCCGCCTGTGCAGCCTCGTGCTCGTCAGTGATCAGCTGGTGCCCAATGGAACAAGCTGGGTGCACCTCCGTGTAGGTGCCTTGGACACTCAGGCCGAGGGCCTTCGTGCCAGGGTCACCACTGTGCACGCTGCGCGTGCGTCGTCTGGGTGGCGCAACCGTAGTCGAAGGTGCGCGTGAGGCCAGTGGGCGGAGACGCCCACCTGGTCCACGGGAGTAGCTCGAGTCTGAGCTGACCGACGGTTCTGGCACAGGGAGGTCAGGTGCTGTCTCTAGAGACGCTGCAGGCGTGGGCGAGACAGGCGCGGCAGGCGCGGGCGAAGCAGGCGCTGCAGGCACGGGCGAGACGGTCGCGGCAGGCGCGGGCGAGACAGTCGCGGCGGGCGCGGGTGAGGCAGGCACCGCAGGCAAAGAGGCGGCAGGTGGAGCTCCGGCAGGCAAAGCAGGCGCTGCAGGTGCGGACGAAGCATGCGCTGCAGGTGCGGGCGAAGCAGGCGCTGAAGGTGCGGGCGAAGCAGGCGCTGCAGGTGCGGGCAAAGCATGCGCTGCAGGTGCAGGCGAGGCAGTCGCGGCAGGCGCGGGCGAGGAAGTCGCGGCAGGCGCGGGTGAGGCAGGCACAGCAGGCGAGACAGTCGTGGCGGGCGCAAGCGTAGAGACTACAGGCCCGACAGCAATGATGGCCGGGTCAATGGTGGCCAGCGACGGTCCCACCCCGGAGGCACCCCGGACGGACTCATCCTGTGGGGCAGACTCCCCCATCCGACGGGAGGCCTCACAGGTGGGAACGTGAGACGCTGCCTGGGTGAGAATGGCAGACATGTCGCGGTACGACAGTGCCTCAAAAAACAGCGCGTCGCGCGACTCAACGATGTGGTGGCGACCCGCATCCCAGAAACGCCACGCTTTGGAGCGCGAGGAGACACCGAGGAAGGCACACATCCGGCCGCGCGGAGAGACCTTGGACCCCTGCTGGTCCTCGGTGTACCAGACACAGGCCAAGGAACCCCAGACGCGAGCAAGCCTGAGGTCCGCACGGTGACCGAACCACAGCTCGTACGGCGTGACGTGGTCCGGCAAGGGACCATGCGGGAGGTGGTTCCAGACCCACGTCATGTAGGCGAAGCCCTCGAAGGCGAAGGACTCCGGGAGACCGCACTCAGCACGCATAGCGCGAACCGCGTCCTCCATGGTGCGGTTCCAGCGCTCGGACACACCGTTCTGCTGTGGCCTAGCAGGCGCCGAGAGCTGGTGATAGATACCAAGCTCGGCGAAGTGAGTGGTCAGCTCACCGAGATACTCACCGCCGCGGTCAGAGCGGAAGGTGTGGAGGGAGTGACGAGACTGACGCTCAGCCATCACGAGCCACAAGCGCACGGCTAGAGCGGCATCACTCTTGTGGCGGAGGCAGTAGACCCACCGCATGCGGGTGAAGTCATCCGTGAGGGTAAGAACATACCGACCACGGTCAGCGACAGACTCGACAGGGAGAGGTCCGAGGAGGTCCGAGTGGACAAGCTCCAGGGGACGCTGCGCGCGAGTGACGGAGGCAGGGTAGGTGCATCGATGCATCTTGCCCTGAGCGCAGAACAGACAGTCGGTCTTGGGCGGCTTCTCGAAGGAAGCCGCGTCAAGACCGAGAGCTGGCTGTGTACGAATGAGCCTGGACACAGTGTCCGTGCTCACATGACACATGCGCCGATGTAACAGGCGCTGGTGGTCAGGAGACAACACCCCCGTGACAAAGACGCGGGCAGACAAGCAAGGGGAAGAGTCAGGAGCAGAGCAGCGCACGATGCGATACAGGTCATCCACGACAGAGGCACGCAACACAACCATGGAAGTGTCAAGTGCAGTGATCGTGGCATCGTCAATGGAGTGGTGAACAGAGAGACCCATCCTCGTGCAGGCACGGACAGAGAGCAGGCTGAGCTCGAGATCAGGCACGAAAAGCACGTCAGAAAGGTACACGGGACCAGACGGACCATCGAACCGTACGACCCCTGTCCCCTGAACAGGTAGTGACTGCCTAGACCCTGTCCGCACTGACCGAACAGACCCAACAGGACCAATCACGACAAAGGCGGTACGATCGCAGGTCATGTGGTGAGTGGCCCCTAAGTCAATGATCCAGTGGCCACTCGCCTCACGACCTGTGGTGGTCACGGTACAACGAGCAACGGAGCACGCTGCCTCTGCTGGACGCTCAGTAGGTGTGGCAGGACAGCGGGACGACGATGCGACTCATCCAACCACTCTGTGCTGTCAGACTCATCCTTACCAGGCGACGCAGCCCCCCCACAAGTACGACCACGTGCCACAAACACAGATGGACAGTCAGTCTATGGACCACTCGGCTGTGACAGCACACTCGCACCTCCCTGTGAGCGAAGTGCCAGCAGTCGACGTAGCTCCGCGATGGTCTGGTCCCTCGGGTCCGGCGTGGTACTCCCCCCGGATGGCAGAGGATCTGCCGCCGGTGCTGCCCCCGAGGTCGCTGCGGCACGGGCTGCTGCTCCAGTGCGGATCCGCTCCTCGTGGGCTGCCTGAAGANGCGGGAGAGGCAGAGGTGGAGCTGGTGGGGGTGAAGGTGGACGACGGTGTGGAAGGCGTAGAGGACGTCGCTCCCACTACTGCTGCGGCCATGGCGCCCTGCCGATGCGCGCGGGCTGCCTCGTCAGCTGTCACGACCTGGATGAAGTACCGCTGCGCCCAGGGCAGCAGCTGCAGGGTGTCGGACATGGACGCGAGGACGTCCTGGTCGAGGCGGGAGAAGGTGTCAGTGAGCTCGGGGCGCACTCCCAGCATGATGGTGTCCAGCGCTCAGAGCTGAGAGCCGCCTCCGGTGCCCAGACGAGTGTACAGGCGCATGGCCCGACGCCAATAATCAGCAGCTGACTCCGAGGATCCCTGATGAAGGGAGTGGAACTCGCAAAGGTGCGCTGACCGGGTCACGTGAGTCTCTGCTGCAAAAAGGGTCAGCGCCAGCTCCCAGCCGCGGCGCGGGTCTGCGCCTGCTCCTGTCCTAGGCGCGCCCAGGAAGGGGCGGAAGTCGACCACTGTCTCCTGTGGAACTGCGTACAGCAGTCCACGCATGGCATGCGCTGCCGTCTGGGACTGGAGCGGATCAGCCGTCTGGTACTGGCTGTGGTAGTAAGGCCAGACTCCCTCTGAGTCTGCCCATACCTGAAACAACACCTCCCAACAGTCAAACCCCGCCTTGCTGTCGTAGCGAGGCGGGGAAGTCTCGAAGTCCTTGGGTCGTCGCTCCGTGGGGAGCTGGACCTCTGGTGGTGCTAGGAGCGGGCGTGGGAAGGGCATGAAAGGCATCAACGCTGCTCCTCCAGCGGCACCCGAGACCTGACACGGGTCGGTCTGCTGCTGCTGCTGCTGCTGCTGTCCCCTCGGACTGGGCGCCGGTGTCTCAATGCGCAGGCTCCTCATCTGCTCCATCAGCCGGCGAAGCGCGTCCTCCCCAGTGGGAGGTGGCGCCTGATCCCACTCCTCGACCATGGACTCTCGTCTCTGCGCAGGGGCGGCAGTGGGGCCAGCAGACTCCTGGGCCGATGGGGTTGCCTCTCTCTCTCTCATGGGCTGATGTCCCGGTGTCCCAGACAGAGAGACCAAGGCATCGCGGATCTGTCGCAGCGTAGCTGACTGCTCATCCTGGCGCTGGCAGAGTGACGACTGCTCCACGAGCAGGAAGTCAATCGCCTTTGAGCGTGGGCTGCGGCCCCCGCTCGTGACGGTGTCCTCCAGCTCCTTGCCCTTGGAGCTGCTCGGCTCCATGCTGAGGCGGTGCGAAAGTCGTCCGAACGCAGAACCGTCAGCGTTTCTCGCTGATTTAGGACGGTGGCAAAAGTCGACCTTCTGACCAAAAAATCGGCTTAGTGCTGAAAATTTAAAAATTTAAATTTTCACCACTGAAAATTGAAGGTTGTCCAAATGAAGCGAAATTTGGACCACAGTGGCGTCTGAGGATGCTGAAGACAATGGTGAAATTTTCGTCTTCAACAAGTGGGGGAAAAGGCCAAAACGACCTGATTTTGTACTCAGGCCGAAAAAATGAAAAATTCAAATCAGTGATGCGGAACGGTGAATGCTGGAGGCTACAGAGCTCCAAATGAGGCGAGAAAGGACGCGATGGAAAGCTTGAGATCTAAGCTTTCCAACGAGCCATAGCGCGCAACTTTTGGTGGCTATTTGAGTCCGGCAAAGGCGGGTGAAGAGAGGATGGCGGCTGACGCGATTTGCGTCTGCGGCTCCTCCACGTCCGTGCGGCTTCCAGGAAGCTGCACGGCTGGAGTCAGCACGTACAAAAGGTACTGGTGCCTCTGGTTCCTGAGTGGCCACGGCCGCCGCTGCTGCTGTTGCTCGCTGATGGTGCTGTTGCTCGCCCGGTTTGCGGCTCCAAGTCGCCACACGGGCGGCCTCGGACCGGCTGCTGCTGCGCGCAAGGGCTCCAACGGCCTCAAGCCGTTGTGGCACGCTGCAGCTGCAGCACGAACCTGCCGTTGCGGTTTCTGACGCATCAGGATGNTGCTGCAGCTGCTGCGTCTCTGCTGCGCAGCACGACGAGCACTGGCTCGCCTGCTCTGATACCATGAGAAGATTCCAGGAAGCTTCCTAGCCTTTCTGCTTGCTAGCCTGACAGCACGGGTCTGGCTGGTTGACACACAGGTCATGCAAGGGACAGCCAGGGTAGGGAGAGACACGTGCACTTGTATCTCAAGCTTCAACTGAAGTAAATGCAGAGAGAAAGAACAAATGACAGGTCCACAGCATAAATAGCCGCCGTGGCTCACGGCGGGTGGCGCACACGGCGGTGCATGTCAAACCTGAACTGGCCCAAAACCACTGTTTTGGCCATAACTCTGAGCACAGGCGTCCAAACGGAGCGCCGTCTGATCCTACGGATGCACGACGAAAAGACAGACACAACGACTGGTCACACGCCTACGTCCGGGAACAGCCGGAGAGCGTAAGAAAACAAACATGTAAATCAGCCCGGCAGGGCTGTCCACCGAGAAAATCCTGAAGACCTCCAAACGTAGTCCGTGGGCTGTGGGAGCCCTCTGGTACACTGGATAGGCTGCCAGGCTGCCTCCAGCGGGTGGAGCACCACCTCAGGGAACTCCGTCTCCAGCTGGGTCCGCCTCAAGGATCTGCATGAGCATGGACACGACCGAGTGGTCACAACCAACTGTACAACTGTGTATGACTGACAACATCACAACAGAGGCAGGTGGCAAAAATGCCCTCAGATGAGCGGCGTAAACATCCTGAGGACGTCGCGTGGTGGGCCATGAATGAAAGAACAGAAATATCCACTCGCCGAGTTCAAGGAGTCGTGCACGTCATTGACATAACACTCCCCTCCCCCCCTCCCCCCCCCAAGCTGCGGTGTTCCAGCGCGTTAGTAAATGTAGATTGGTGAAAACGGTAGTAGCTTTCGATGAGGTGCTTGACGACTCGGAGATTTTCGTACGGCTCTCAATTGTGCGTGGCGCCGTAGCCGTTCCACTTCACCAGATATTTGGTCGTTTTCCTCGGCTTCAATGTCCGAGGATGTCTTCAATCACGTACTCCATTTCCCCGTCCACTTGTACAAGAGATGGAGGTGCGACGTCTCTACCAGGGAAGCCTGTACTGGGGTCCCGGTAGTACTTGAGCTTGCCGATGTTGAAGACAGGATGAATCGTCATGCTGTTGGGTAAGCCAAGTTGAGCAACGACAAGGGTTTGAATTCGCTCCATTTTGAACGGTCCCAAAAACTGGGATTTGAGCTTCGCAAAGTCCTTTCCTCGATGTTGGATGTTCGCGGAGCTGAAGAGGACCCAATTTCAAGCGCATAACATGAAATTGCTACAATGTCGGTCAGCTGCTCGCTTCATGGTTGCTTGTGTCTTCACGAGGTTTTGCCGTGTTCCCTCCCAAACGCTTGAGAAGTCCTTCGGTGGGTTTCAACCGCAGGCAGTGTGCCGTACACCACTTTGATAGGGATTTTAGAAATTGCGGTGGAAGTGGTGGTCGTGTGCAAGTTCAACGGTCGGCGGCTTTATTGCCCAATCGGTGCCGAGCGGCTTGCATGATGTGCGGAGAATCTGTTTGAGCATTTGATTGGTCTTCTCTGTTTGTGCTTCGGTTTGGGGATGGAACAACGTTTATAGCCGGATTAAACTGCCATACGCATCATCAATTTGCGCCAAAAACGGTTATTGAAGTGGCCGTCTCTCTCCATGATGATGGTACGTGGCACACCGTGCATCCGCACGATCTCATTTAGAAACAGCCTTGTTGTTCCCTCTGTGATGACAGTAGTGGTCATCGGGATGAGGTGCAACATTTTACAACATATGTCCACCACAATGAGGATGGTGTCATAACCCTTGGGAGTGGTAGGTAGCCTCGTCACAAAGTCCATGCTGATGTCGGCCCACTATTCCATCGGAATAGATATGGATTGGAGTAGCTTGGGTAGTCTAGTGCGACGGGATTTTTGTCTATGATAGGTGTTGCACGAACTGCAAAAGGCTGACATAAGGATCTGCATCGTGTCCCACCAATTGTACTCCGACAGCTTCTTGAGTGTCTTGTCCTCACCGAAGTGTCAACCTGGACCGATGTCGTGGCATTCCTATAACAGCATTCTTCATAGCTCCTTGTTTGGTAGAAAAACGACTTGGCGAGTGAATCACCGTCGCTAGTAGGGGTCATCAAATCAGAACATGGTTATGTCTTACCCGCGGAAATCCTCATAACCCTTCGCAAATAGTCGTGCGATGTACGCGTCTCATTCGACGAGCAACATGTTGATCTCCGTCATTAAACTGGTCTCCGGCTTCAAGCATCCGCATAATTAGTTTGTCCAGGTCCATACATGATGTCATAGTCAAAGTTCGACTCTAGGAACTCCATCCATCAAGTTTGTCGAAGGCTCAGATTTGGCTTAGTTTTGATGTATTTCAGGACGTGATGGCCAGTGCAACGACCCGGACGTCTGGTGACGTGTTCCGATGTCTCGGGAGGCCTAAACTTGCCTAGCCTGGCTAGCTGGTAATGCCTGTGTGTCACCATAGATTCAGGGTGTGCATGGGGTATATTGCATATTTTCTCGTCGGTTGAGATCCGGGCACACAGTTGACTGTTCCTGTGCATGAGACCTCCGTTGTGTGGTTTCATGTTTTGTGACAAGTGCATTCCCCGTGCGTGCCATTTAGCGCGATGGGGATGACGGGGCCTGGTGGGCTAGTAGCCAGTCCGCAATACATAAGCTTTCAGTAAGGCTCATTGTACTCTCGCCTTGTCCTTGATGCGTTTAAGACTTAGCCAGATTTGGCCTTTACTGTCTGTCTCTAATACACAGAGCGCATGGCGGTTTTTGCATGGGACTGCGTGCCCTAAATCAATTCGATCATGGTATCAGAGCACAGGGGGGTCGTGTGAGCGGTGGCACGACAACACCTAGTCCGAGGCATCGTTAAGAAGCACCACGTGGCGCCACATAGGCAGTAGCGTGGTGGAGTAGGAGGTGAATACAATAAGAGATGCATCGCTTAGAGTGGCCTTTTCGGTGTGTGGGTGCTGCTTCTTCTTCCGTTGCTTGGGAAGCAGACGTAGTAGCAGTGACACTGGCCACCAAAGCAAAACAAGGGAAGCGGGCTGGCAGCGGCGACGATGGCATTTGCGTTTGCGCATAAGGGCGACATTGCGTGTGTAGGGGTAGCGTGAGCTGCTCCTTCGGTGAGTAGCAGCCGCAACCGCAGGAGCAACTTCTACTGTAGCAGCAGCTCCGTAGTAGCCGCAGTAGTAACATGGACGGCGGCGAGGAGAAGCAGTAGTAGCAGCAGCAACGATGGCAGTGACAAGCAGCTGCTATGGCAATATTGCCACCCAAAAAAGCAGCGTGTGGTAGTACTGCGTAGCAGCACTTTGTAGCAGCAGCGATGGCGGCGGCGGCGGTGGCGGCGAGAAGCTACAATTGCAGCGTGCGAGGACAACGGCATGTAGCGTGTAGCAGTAATACCGGCAAAGGCAGATGTACTACTGCTACCCCCTCCACCCTTAGACTTGGCGGATGGGAAGCTGCCTTGTAACTTCCCACTGCTAAGCAACGAGATCACAAATTGAGCTCACTGAGCTCACTGTCCGGTGAGCTCGCTTAGGAGCTCACCGCCAAGCAAGCTTGCGCCGATCGGTGAGCCAGCTGGTCGTCGAGCTCGTTCTGCTCATTGCGAAGGTCGAACCAGGCAAAAAGAAGAAGAAACAAAAAGGGGAAAAAGGGTACCATGAGAAAAAGGAACACCCAAGAAAACCCCGAGAAAAGGGTCCTAGATACATCACCAGGGCCTGTGGTGAACAAAAGAAATAAAACAAAACAGGGATACGGTGCCTGAGAGAAAAGGTACACGGGAAAACCCTAAGAGAGGGGTCCCTGAAAAATCACCGGGGTATTCGGTGAAAAAAAAACAAAACAAAAAACAAAACAAAATGTGACAACAGTAGCAGCAACACCTGCTACGAAAGTGGCCAAAGGCCACTGCCATCGATTGACGACAGCAACGACAGAGGCAGCAGCAGCCGGTCAGCCGCACGTTTCTCAAGACGTGTTGTGGCATTGCACCTCGTCCAGTCAGGTCACGATTGTTGACCTCAGCACTACGAATCGTCACAATGACGGTGTCTGATAGTGGCATAGTCTCCCGGGGCTTGGTGCTCTAGCGTCGGGAGCAGGTGCTCTCCGCACCCCCATTGTCAGGCACTCGAGATGAGTTCACTGACATGGCAACAAGCTTCTTGTGCATTCACTTGTTACTACTATGGTGATGGACGTCGCGGTTGGCGTTGATGCTGGACGGGTCCTTGGGGCTGGCATATGCCTTGGCTTCGGTCCCCTAAGAGCACACGTCCTCCACAGGATGAGGATCTGTCGGCGTTGGCAGGTCCACTCACGGGAACTCTGGCGGTCAGGCTCGCCGAGATCCATGGCCTAAAGCGGATGATGAAGTAGCTATGTGACCTTTTTTGTCATCGAGAATACTGCTTCCATGAGTCCGCCAACAGCTTCCCTGCCTCCCTCTGCATCTTCTTCTTCCGCATCGCCTTAGGATGATTCTTTAGCTTCACCCTCCGATCCATCCCGAGTAGCTACCATTCTCTTGAGCCTCCATTCTGCCGCCACGCTCCCTCTGGATGATTCATCTCTTGGTGGTCCGTCTCGAGCATGGTGTCGTTGTCGCCACACGACCCATCATGGTTGACAGAGCTCAAACAGTCTATCAGCTCCCTGGGCTACCATTGCTCATCCTGTTGTGGGGGAGAGTGGCTGTTGGGGACAGCCAGCCACATCGATATCGACAGGATCAGCACCTTCACCTATGAGCAGCATCGCATAGTCACCTCATGCAGACGCGGATGCCACGGTGTTGACACATGACATGGAGACAGATCTAGACATGGCGTTGATGGAGGAGACATGTCTGTCATTGAGGTCGACATCCACACCGGGGAAGGAATCAGACGTTTTGTAGTAGATGATGGTATTAGGAGCGGTGCATACCCTGAGTCCCTGGACGGTGCCACTCGCGGCTCAGACCGGTGGCAGCCCAGTGGTGGTAGAGGAGCCCGGTACGGCCCAGGATGCCTCTTGCGGACTTTCAGTGGAGTTGGTGTAGCAGGCTCACAGCAGCCCAACAGCTCCATCTTCATCTTCGTCCACCTATGCGGGTCCGGCTGAGTGAGCTAGCCCTCCTCCCCTTGTGGCGGTACACCCTTGTGCTTCAGGGTGCTCCATCCCACCTCAGAGGCCAGCTCCGCCACTTCATCCTCGGCTGTGGGCTGCTCATCCACTTCCTGCATTCTGGCATATCTTGATGCGCCACTATTCAGCGGAGAGAGGAGACACCGAGGGTTGCGACTTGTCGCGGTCTCACGACCATTGGCATGCTCCGTGAGGTGTAGAGACAGTGACTATAGCGGCAGCCGGAGTTCCATCCTTCAGATGGTAGCAGACTCGTGCATGATAGGAGGAGCAGTTTTGTCATGGTGCATTGACGACACGTTGCTTTCCCAGGATTGCAGAGAGAGGAGTTATCCATGCCAGTGTTTGTCGGAGTGAGCAGATTTTTTTGGCACAGTTTTGGTACAACATCAGCACCTCGATTCAATACGTCGGCGTCAGGTTCCTCTGCCCAGGGGGAGTGTTGTGTGGACTTCGACCTGTTACGATGTTATGAAAGATGCATGAGGAGGGGGCTTTGCTCTGCGTCAAGTGTGCTACAGCAGCCGGCGTGTGACTCATGTCACGCGCCTGCGCATACCATATGCATGTCATTGTATGTGGACCATAGTAATCTGTTGGCCGAGACCTGGAGACATGGTAGGTTGTACCAGTGCCTCGATGAGACCCTCTTGCTTGATGACCTTTGCATGATGCGCTTTGTGCTAGTGTGTGTGGATGTGTGAGATTCCTTGTATGGTCGAGACCCGGACACTTGGTGGGTTGTACTTGTGTCATGAGGAGACCTTCTGGCCTTCGTTGTGCTCCCAAGGACAGCGGGCTTATCCACTGTGCTTGGAGGAAGAGCCGGTGTATGAGTGTGAGAAATTGGTTCTCGCCGTGGTTTTGTACGAGCCATCATTCCATGTCTTGGCTCACTTGTCGTTGCGTTGATGGCTATATCAGCCATGGGGAGGGTTGGTTTATGTGGCTTCTACCCGTCACAAGCAACAAAGATGGATTGCCCATATACCCCACGTTGGTGGTACAGGGTAGAGGAGAGCGTGACAACACGACGTATTTCCGGAGCGTCCTGAGACTTCACTAGTAGCTACGACGGTATCGGCAAAATGCGAGCGATACGTTCCAGCAGCCTGGTTAGGTTGTCGTGAGGTAGGAGACTTTTCTTGATGGGTCGAGACCCGCGCACCTGGTGGACTGTACCGGTGTGACAAGGAGACCCGATGGTACTAGTGTCACTTCTGAGACTCCGACAGCGTGTTGTGCTGGCTGGACGCTCGGTGGTTGAGACCCGGGCACTTGGTGGTCTGTGCCAGTGTCTCGGTAGACTCAGCACTGGTTGGTTGATCCCTTGTTGACTTCTTTCAGACGTGTATAACTTGCATGTGGCTGAGACCCTGACATCCGGTGGCGCATTCCGACGTCTCAGGAGGCCTAAAATTGCATAGCATGGCTAGCCGGTAATGCATGTGTGTCACCGTAGAGTCTGAGTGTGTATGGAGTATATTGCATATTTTCTCGTCGGTTGAGAACCGGGCACACGGTTGACTGTTCCGATGTCTCGGGAGACCTGCGTTGTGTGGTTTTGTGTTTTTTGACATTTGTATTCCCCGTGCGTGCCCTTTAGCAGGACATGGATGACGGGGCCTGGTGGGCTAGCAGCCAGTCCCCGTTACATGAGCTTTCAGTAGGGCTCGTTGTACTCTCTCCTTGTTCTTAATGTATTTCATACTTAGCCAGATTTGGCCTTTATTGTCTGCGTTTAACACACAAAGCTTACGGCAGTTTTTGCATGGGCTTGCATGCCCTAATTAATTCTATCATATATATCTGTCTCTCATTCTCTACATAACTCTCTTGGATTATTCCTCCTCCTCCCTCTCTTTATACCTTTGTTCCTATATCTATATCTACTTCTCTCTCTCTCTCTCTCTCTCTCTCTCTCCCTCTCTCTCTCTCTCTCTCTCTCTCTCTCTTTCTCTCTCTCTCTCTCTCTCTCTCTCTCTCCCTCTCT
>SZWC01009011.1:74017-89641 GCA_023375785.1 Penium margaritaceum | reverse complement strand
ACTCTCTCTCTCTCTCTCTCTCTCCCTCTCTCTCTCTCTCTCTCTCTCTCTCTCTATCTCTCTCTCTCTCTCTCTCTCTCTCTCTCTCTCTCTCTCTCTCTCTCTCTCTCTCTCTCTCTCTCTCTCTCTCTCTCTCTCTCTCTCTCTCTCTCTCCCTCCCTCCCTCCCTTGAGATCTCTCTTTCTTGCTAACCCCTGATCTCCAATACGGTTTCTACATTAGTGCACTCACGCTTTTGATTGTTTTTAACACAACTCTTCTCATGATTTTTTTTTTCTGTGTTTTTCTTCACAAGAAGAATATGACTATCCATACCTGACCTATACTAGTCTGCTTTATAGAATGTGATATGTTTGTATTAAAGTCTCTTAGTCGTAAAACCCATGACCATCCTTTATGGTTACCCATTGGAGACATAGGTATCCCTTGCTCAAGGGGAACCTGTGTGCCTTATGTTCTATCCAATCGAGTGGCCAACAAGTGGTTGTCTCACGACAAAAGAATGACGGTCTTTAATATCTACCAACAGTAAGTATGATAGATCCGATTATCATCAGAAGTCCGTGGAGAAACTCATTTCGTTTCTAAGGCCCCCTAGTGTGAGATATAGTGTACATGGGTGAGTGCGGTCGAGTTGTGTGACAAAGTGCACTTATCACGCACTTGCTATGCGATTATGTATATCTTTCATCCGAAGTCATTTGCGATATTAGTTATCAAGAGAGGAATCCAATTTTTGAAGATTATTCCCTTGCATGTCCAATAAAAGATTCAGCGCAAGAACATCAATTTTCGTTTCTGGCAAACAGGCGGTTATTGCAAACGGGACAAAAAACAAGCTTTTCAAAGGATCCATTTTGCCTTTACAGAAATGTTTTTCTTACAGTTGTTATGGATGCTATCATTAGCCATGAGTTAATGAAGAAAATCTGAACAGGTGAATCAGTCAGCAATTGAGGGAAAATCATTGCAGGCATTCAGAAACTTTTCGTAAAGAGAGTATGATATCATTTCTTTTCAATCTTGAGAACAAGTACATCAGGAATTTGTGTCAACAAGGATGAAAACATTGAATTAATGCTCCTCAACTTTGTTTCTTTCCCTTGCATGAACATTCATATATGAGAGCATGGACAAATATTTCACTTTTCTCTAATGTTCGTATCTGTTCCACAAAGGATTTGTGCTCTCAATGGCCTACAATAGTTTGGCGTTACTGTCACACACATAGGATTTTTTGCTGCTCTTGACTTGGAGTCTAGGCGGGTTACTCCTCCCAAACTACATGATTTCGTAGACCAGTGGACAGATTGCTGACATGTTTATTCCACAAAATAGGGCAGGTGATTCGGCTCCATGCGTGGCGTGGATAGCGAGCAATGGTGAGCTCGCTGCTCGTCCGCTCGCTGCTAGGTTGTGTGTTGATCACCTCGGTTCCCTGTTACTTGTTACTTGTCTTCTGACTTTTGTTGAAGTTCATTGACCACTCACATCTCTATGCCCTCTTGGCTCCCCCTCCATGGCACACACATGTACAAATTAAATGAAAATGGCTTCACTTGGGAAGAAGTCATGCGAGCGCACCATGACTAGAGCCATTGGCATCATGAAACGGCTGCCCTACCCAGAAGTGTACTCTGGCACATGCATGGCCATTACTTGACTTTCTCATTGATGCGATAGATGCTAGGATCCATACATTCTTACTGTCGTGCCCTGCATCATGTTTTTTTGCCTATGAGTGTTCTTGGAGGAGTTGCATATTATCCGGGTGCTGGTCCTTAGGAGGCCACCATGCCGGTTCTTGACTGTGCATTGGTGAGTAGCCGCCCTCGGTTTAATACCAAGCGGTCAGGCTCGACCCCCGGGTGGCGGCACATGCCCACCCGAGCGTGCTGCTCGGTGCGGGTGCATGCTCACCGGCTTCTAAGACTCTCATTCCCCCTTACTCTCCTTGCCTTGGTGTGACTTGAATTGTAAGGCAAGCATTTTACCGCATCCATGGTGTGCTCCATTGCGTTCACTCCCCATGTCACACACATCCAAGCTAGAAGGCCGCTGGGTAACTTCTGGTATCAGAGCCGTAGGGGTCCGGCCCTACTGTTTGTCGTTCTTCGACCCGTGATCCGTCCGGCAAAGGATCAGTGCCCTTGGCAGGCCCGCGGCATTCTCGTCGCCAACGTCTCTCTCTCTCTCTCTCTCTCTCTCTCTCTCTCTCTCTCTCTCTCTCTCTCTCTCTCTCTCTCTCTCTCTCTCTCCACCGAGCAGCAACATCACCCGCCACGTCTGTGGCAGCCCAGCAACACCAACCTGGGCATTTGTCCACGCCGTTCCCAGATTTCTCCCACGGGAACCACTTCGAGTGGCCACCCGCACCTCAACCTCCACACGTCATTTGCTCGTCCGCGGCGTCCTAAACTCTGCAACGTGGTGCCACCTCTCTCTGGCGGCCCACAACACCATCGCGCCACTGTCTTGTTGTGCTCGAGCACTCTCTTGGCCCGGCAACCCAGTGCTACTCTGCTCTCACGCAGCACACCTCCACTGTCGTCCGCCGCCATTGTGAGTGGGCTCCTCGTCTCATCACAGCACTCTGCTCCATCTGCCTCCGTCGTCTCGCGGGGACCTGCTTCACTCTGTCCGGCAGCGTTGTGCCCGTGCTCCTCTTCTTCACAGAACCCCACGGCAGCCATACCTCTTGGCTGCGATTGCAACCCTGACGCCAGTCACACTGTATTCGTCACCGCTTGACAGTTCCCCAGACAAGGAACTTGACTCTGCGCACACGGCCGCCCGCCACGCCGAACGTGGGTGGGAGAATCCGCGGCTCTTTGACCTGCCCCCGCTTACTGACAATGACATCCCATTGTGGTTCCGCATGTTAGACACCTCCTACTGCCGCAAGGAAGTTGCCAAAGCAACCAAAAGTGAAGCAGCGCGTGAACGTGAGGAGATTGACCGGCAGGTGTATACGGCGGACGACTTACCACCGTCACTGCCTCTCCCCGCAAGCATGCACCCTCCTCATGATACTCCGTCATCAAACCCCGCCTCTTCAGTCGGCCCTGCTCCTGCTCCATCTCCCATAACAGCAGAATCAGACGAGCCGTCTACGGCACGTGAGGTACCCGGAGTCATCCCGTCCTCCCAGTTCACACAGATTCCATCGGCTTGGCCGGCGCCATCCTTGATGCAGGTGCAGGTGCCTCTGCAACCTTTGCAGCCACCGCTCGCGCTTGCAGAGATCCAACGCATTCTGCAGTGGGTCCTGCGGCTGAGGCCTACGTACACACTATAGCATCCCTCACATTGCGGCCGCTAACATTGCGACATAGGTGACAGCCGCAGCTGCTTCTGTTGATACTACAGAATCGTCTGCAACGGACGCGACGGCCAGCACTTTCGGCTCCATCCGCGCATCCACCGCAACTACGGTCCTGACTCCTATTGGTTCTCCTCGGGAGCTCATACCTCACATCAGCACGGGCGTCCTCGTTGCGTCAGCATCGGCAGCAGTGGCAGGAGCCACAGTCATGGGCCTTCTCTGCCTCATTGTGGCAGATGCCGGTTGGGTGGCCGTCCTCTTCTCCTTAGCTGCAGCTGTGGTGCCTCCACTTTTTGCACGGCTACCTCTCCACTAGCTCAGTGAGCATTCTTCCCTCACCGCACTCTGTACTCCACTCCCTTTATCTCATTCTCATCTACTCTTCCTACTTCTTCTCATCATGCCAGAACCACATGAAACAATAGAGGCCTTCTAGGCCGCCCTTAGCGAGGCCCAAGCGGCTTGTTGTAAGGTTGATGATGAGGTGCAAAAGGGACGCCAAGCTTAGCAGGAACTAGCCACCACGGTAGCTGCATTGGTCATAAGGCGCCTACGCACTGTCCCAGGCCTTGTTGTCACTCTTCCCACTGAGGAGATTGCATATGCTGATTCCTCTGTTCCTCCTAGTGATGGTGTTCCCAACTCCTCTTCTCCCACCCTTTCCACAGCTGCTCTTACTCGGGTCCTTCTTCGTGCCAGGCAGAAGGACATCGAGACGACACCGCCGCAGTTCACCTCTAAGCTTACCTTGACCTCCTAGGAGACACGCTTCAGCACGTGAGCCCAGGGTAAACTGCTATGGGAGTACTACTCCACTACCAAGCCGTCGTTTGTTCCTCAGCCTGCTGAGGCGGCCGGGGCCGTACGAGCCCTGATCAATGCAAGGCTTGAAGGCATTCTCGACGACATCGGTACGTACAATGCCGACCCCACACGTGGCCCACCTGCTGGCCCTGTCGATGCCTATGCCCTCATTTGCCGCCGCAAGACTGTGACCGAGCATGCCACCTAGAGTGTTATGACTTTGCATTTCAACACTCTATGAATGCAGACAGATGAGACTGCAGAGCCTGAGTACTAGAAACGCAGTCTGTGCTTATTGCACGACCTAGGAAAGATAGCTCCAGGACCTCTCTCCGCCTGCCTGTCCATTGTTCCTGGTCTCATCCGTGAGCTCTCTGATCTCTACCTTCACGTCTCCTAGGCAGAGCTTGAGCGACTCGCGGCTGCTCTGGTCCCTAAAAACTCTCCTCATGGGACCGGACCACTCTATGGTTTTACCTTCTCTCCTCACCTATTGGTGGAATGGCTTGCAGAACAAGCGCATGCATCGTGCAACCCTCACTGCGGTCACCACCTCCTCATCCTCTTTGCCTGTAGCCACCTCCTCTTCTTCATCCCCTTCTTCTCCTACCACAGCCCATCCCACTCAGGCTGCTTCTTGGGGAGGGGGTGGTGGGTTTGGTTGTGGGGGTGGCCGTGGTGGTAAGGGCCGTGGGGGTGGCCACGATAATAAGACGCCCAATGGCTTCTCCACCACCACCGACGTCACCTGCTAGAACTGTAGTTCCCCTGGTCACTCTGCACCAAAGTGTCTAGCACCTCGTGATGATGCTCTTCTAACATCCTCCATGTGCACGCACTGGGTGCGCACAGGTATAACCGCCTCCTTGTCCGAGATAGTAGTGACTGTTGCATCTTCCTCGCCTTCCTCCTCTGCCTCTGCGCTCACCAACACTCTTGCTCCACTCCACTCGTCACCGTCCCCAGCCACTCCCTCGGGTTGGATTCCACCTCCACCCGGACCTTCGTACTATGGTCCTTCTTCTTCCCACTATTGCGTGCCTCCTTGGACCCGTGAAGATGGTCACTACTCCGACCACTCCTCCGATCGCTCCTCCAATCGCTCTTCTAATCATCGTGACGAGGAGCACACTCTTGAGCGTCGCCTGGCAGAGCTCCTTCACCTTTGCTCTTGGGGAGGTGAGAGTGTGAGTGGCCAGTCTCGTGTGTCTGTCTGTGAGTCTGACGCTACCCTTCGTGGTGTTGCGTTTGGTGGCGTCCAGGGTACCTTGCCTGATGATCGTGCATGGATTCAAGAGTGGCAGTCTCATAGGTTTCCCGCTTGTCTTGGTGGAACCTCTTTACGTTCCTCTCATGGCACCGTTACTGTCTGTCTTGTTCTAACCTCCACTCATGCGTCCCCTGGCCTGTGGATCATTGACTCTGGGAAACAAATCACATGACCTCCTGTCGTTCGTCCTTTGTGTCTCTCGGGCCTGTGGGGTCTGTTCTCTCTGTACGCACTGGCTCAGACCAACTCCTCCCTATCCACGGTGTTGGCGTAGTTTGCTTTGTCGGTCTTGGTGGCATTGTCTACCTTCCCGACGTGTTGTACGTGCCTGACCTTGAGGTCAGTCTGGTCTCTGTGACAACCCTTGACGACCAAGGCATGGATTTCTCGTCCAGTCACAGTTTGCCTCTATTTCTCTGAGCTCGTCCGGCCGCATTGTTCTTCGTGGAGTGCGCTGTGATTGTCTGTTCGTGTCCCTCTCACGTTGCCATCGTCTTCTACTGCATCCGCCCTTGTCCACGTCGTACCCTCTTTTTCTCCTATCCATGCTGATCTCTTGCATCGTCGGCTCTGTCACATTCACACTGCCGCCATCCAGCGCCTTCTCCGCCTTTGGCCTGCCACCTGCCTTGACCCGGCCACTTTTGTACCTCCATGCTCCTCGGCCTTCCTTGACTGTGCTAGTGGCTAAATGCATTGATCCCCGTTCTCCACCACCAAGTCCACTACCTCCCATCCTCTTGACCTCCTACATGCTGATGTCATGGGTCCCTTGCCCCAAGACTTCCTTGGTGCTCTCGGTCACTGTGTCCTTTGTTTGACTGATAACTTCTCTCACTACCATTGGGGTTTTTCTCTTCGTCACGAGAGTGACGTCAATGATGTCCTTGAGTCCTAGCTTCCCCAGGCTGAGCGCGCCTGTCTTCATCCCTTACGTGTCTTTCGTAGTGACAGAGGGGGTGAGTTTTTGGTCCAAAATCTTGCTTCATTGAGTCCCGTGGTGTTCGTCTCGAGTCCTCTATCTCCTACACCCCATACCATAACGGCGTGTCCGAGCACTGGAATTGCACCCTTGCTGATGGTGTGCAATTCCTTCTCTACGCCTCTGGTCAGTCTCCCCTGTTCGCCGTTGAGGCCATGTCCTACATTACGTGGCTCTAGAATCGTGTCCCTCACTGCCCTTTTCCTCACACTGTCACTCCCTTTGAACGTTGGACTGGCCGACGTGCTAGCCTCCACCTTGCTCGTGTCTGGGGATGTCTTGCTTCCGTGTGGATTCCGACGGACCAACGGGATGACAAGTTGTCTCCCTGTGGTCGCTTGTGCATGTTCCTTGGTGTCTCTCCATTCTCCAAGGCTTGGCCTTTCTGGGATCCCTCTCACTGTCCTGCCATTTAGTCCCGGGACGCGCTCTTCTTTGAGCACTTGTTTGAGTGTGACGCTCCTTGCTTCGGTGGATCCCTCTCTCCGCCTTCTTGGGGTGGGGGTGGCACTCTTCCCTCTGGGGCTTCTGTTCTCCCCTCCGCGCGTCCCTCTGCACCCCCTGCCTCCTCAGAGCCCATGGGGTCCTTTGTCTCTTCCGGGCCTACATCCTCGGCCTCCCCTGCACCGTTGGATTCCACTACACCCTTGGAGTCCCCTGCCTCCTCTGAGTCTGCAACCTCTGGCTCCCTGAGCCCTCTGCTCGCTCCGACTCGTCCCATGCCTCGGAGCCTCTCACCCTCTACGCCTCCCGTCCTCTCTGAGCCCTCTACAGCCTCTCTTTCTCCTTCTCCTCCTGCCTCTATACACCCGCGCTCCCCTGTGCCCTCTTCTCCGCTGTCTTCACATGTCCCATCCGTTCCTCTCGTCTCACCCTACACGCGTGATGATCGTCTCAGGGCACTTGCATCTCACTCTCACCTTGTCGTCTCTGGTGATCCTGGCCTTCGCGCTCTTGGTCTTGCAACCTCTGCCTTGTCCACGGCTATCTCTGTTGTGCATCCCAGCACTGCACTTGGCTACTCCCTCATTGAAAAAGAGTTCCACTTAGCTCTCTCTTCGTCTATAGCTGGGTATGTTGCCTCGTGCTTTGTAGCTATTGGGCTCTCTCCCCTTCGGCCTGAACCTTTGAACGTGCAGGCAGCTTGCACTGCCACTGACTCCCCCTAGTGGGAGCAAGCCATGAAAGCCGAACTTGACGCGTTGTCTGAGCATGGTGTGTATGAGCTCGTGGATCTTCCACCGGGTCGCAAAGTCGCCGCATCCAAGTGGGTATACCGTCGCAAGCTCAATCCTCACAATACCGTGAAATGGTACAAGGCGCGCCTCACAGCAAAAGGGTTCACCCAAATCCCTGGGGTCAACTTTGACGAGACCTTCTCCCCAGTTGGTTGCTACACAATCGCCAGGGCACTCCTCAGCTTGGTCGCCCATCATGACTGGGAGCTGGAGCAGATGGACGTCAACAACGCCTTCCTGCATGGCAGGTTGGACAAGGAAATCTACATGGTGCAACCGTTAGGTTTCTCTTATGGGGCAAACCGCGTGTGGCACCTGCGTAAGGCCCTCGACGGCCTCAATCAATACCCGCGCTGCTGGAACCAAGAAATCACAGCGACCCTTGAGAAGGGCGGCTTCCAAAGGAGCACTGTGGACCCTGCTCTATTTCTCAGTGCTCCTACCAAGCCACTTGTTGTCATCCTTGTCTATGTGGATGATCTCCTCATTGCATCTCCTGACGATGCGTCTGTCACAGCTGCAAAATCCCTGCTTCAAGTAGCATACAAGATGAAGGACCTTGGTCTAGCCCGTGTCTTCCGGGGTATGGAACTAGAGCGTGATCGTACACATCGTACCCTACACGTTCACCAAGATGCGTATGTTCGCAGCTTGGGAGAGCGTTTTGCACCGCTCCTCGCTGCTCTCCCCACATCATCCACACCTATGACCCCTTCCGGTTAGTCACTGTTGAAGTCCATAGAACCATCCAAATCCGGAGACGGTGGACGTGACCGACTACCTGTGAGTCATTGGTTCTCTGATGTACCTTGCTACCACCACGCTGCTGATGTTGCCTTTGCTGTGAACTCCTTGTCTCAATCCTCTTGGTGTCCCCGTGAGCGTCATCTTGAGGCTGCGTTGCAAGTAGTGCAATATGTACTTACCTCACCTCGTGTCAGGTTGTACTTTCGTGCACAACCCTCAGTCGTGGTTGACGACTTCACTGACAGTGACTGGGCACATGACTCTGATGCACACAGCAGATTAGGGTAGGTCTTCATGGTGGGTGGAACAACAATCTCTTGGAAAAGTGGCAAACAAGGGTGTGTTGCCTGCAGCACAGCTGAGGCTGAGTATGTCGCTCTTGGCGTAGCCGCGTGTGAAGCAGTCTGACTTTGCCGTCTGCTACAACAGTTGCGTGCTCCCATCCGTTGCATCACCATGCGTTGTGACAATCAAAGCAAAAAATCCATTGTTGAAAGCAGCGGCATGTATCACTCACGCATCAAGCACATCAATGTGGAGCATCACTTTGTTCGCGAGTGCATCGCTGCTGGCATTGTCCAAGTTGCTTGGGTGGACACACGTTCTCAGAGAGCTGACTTTCTTACAAAGGATCTCAGCCGAAGCGTCTTCAAAAGTGTTTTCCATGCTGTTTGTCTCATCTGTCCCCATGATCCAGGTTGAGTTGCATGATGTATCTTTTGTGTGCCTGTCTGTCACGTCTTCACGCGGGTTCCATGTGTGTGGGGTTGTTTGCCTGCGGGTCATGGGGGAGTGTTGAAGTTCATTGGGCACTCACATCTCTATGCCCTCTTGTCTCACCCTCCATGGCACACACATGTACAGATCAAATGACAATGGCTTCACCTAGGGAGACGTCATGCGAGCACACCATGACTGGAGCCTTTGGCGTCATGAAACAATTGCCCTACCCAGGAGTGCCATCTGGCATATGCATGGCCATTGCTTGACTTTCTCATTGATGCGATAGATGCTAGGGTTCGTACATTCTCACTGCCGTGTCCTGCATCATGTTTGTTTGCCTCTGAGTGTTTTTGGGGGAGTTGCATTATATCCGGGTGCTGATCCTTAGGGGGGACACCATGCCGGTTCTTGTCCGTGCATTGGTGAGTAGCCGTCCTCGGTTTAATTCCGAGCGGTCGGGCTCGACCCTCGGGTGGCGGCACATGCCCACCCGAGCATGCTGCTCGGTGCAGGTGCGTGCTCACTGGCTTCTAAGACTCTCGCTCCCCCTTACTCTCCTTGTCTTGGTGTGACTTGAGTTCTAAGGCAAACATTTTACCGCATCCATGGCGTGCCCTGGCTCCATTGTCTTCACTCGCCATGTCACACACATCCAAGCTAGGAAGCTGCCGAGTAACTTCAACTTGTATGTATGAGACACTCTTCTATGGTGTTATGCCTCTCTTAGCTTCCGTCACACACAGTCACTGATATTCTCTCCCACACTTTGTTCTAGACCAACTACACTGGGTGGCCCGGTCAAGGGGCACTCATCTCTTTGCTCGCTCCTCGCTTGCTTGTTGTTTCCTGGCCGTTCTACGTGAAATTGAACTTGCCCCGATCCATTGTGTTGCACAGTTCTTTCTGTTGGTTATTGTCACAAACACACGCAAGTGCCCTCTTGTCTCCATTCATGCACACACCTCACCACTGCAGGTGATTGAACTGGATTAAGGCTCCCTGGTGCAAGACTGTGGTGCAGCATGAAGTGCACAGTGGAGATGCCTCCATCAAGCTGCTAAGTGGTGGCTTCAGCACCAGCCTTGTCACATGCCTTAGTTTAGTGATACCCTCACGTGCTAAAAAGGGGATACAACTTGTAGGATTGCATGCTTGTTAGTTGATTGAACACTTGCATGTTCCTAGAGTGGTGAACCGGGTTGCTGATCCCTCGGGACCACACGTCCGGCTTGTGCCGGCGTGTGAGAAACCGCCTGGAGCTCGTTCGCTCCAGGGTCGGGTTCGATCCCTGGGTGGCGGCCGGGCCCCACGACGAGTGTCTCGCGTGGGTGGCCCGGTCAACTGGCTCTCACCACCTCGCTCACTTCTAACCCTCGTGAAGCTGTGTCTTGATCTCTTCACTTTCTAAGTCATGAGCGTTCCCCGATCCATGGCGTACTTCATTGCTTCCCACTTACTTGCTTGCTAGCATAGTGCCTACGCCTACTTACTGGTATCAGAGCAGGAGGGCTGTCCCTCCCGCCGCGACGTCCTGGGACCTCATGAGACTCACGCGCTAAGCGATGGGTGATCCCTCACAAGCCACAGCACGAGACCGCGGCGGCCTAAGCAGTAGCAGCAGCAGTCATTCTGTGCAGCCGCTAGCATCACACTCGTGAACCTTAGCACGAGACCGTGGCAGCTTAGGCAGCAGCAGCAGCCGCCATTCTGTGCAGCCGCTAACATCGAGCGACGGGTGATCCCACGGAAGCCACAGCACGAGGCCGTGGCGGCCTAAGCAACAGCAGCAGCAGCCATTTTATGCAGCCGCTAGCATCGCACTCGTGAACCTTAGCACGAGACCGTGGCAGCTTAGGCAGCAGCAGCAGCCGCCATTCTGTGCAGCCGCTGGCATCGAGCGACGGGTGATCCCGCATAAGCCACAGCACGAGGCCGTGGCGGCCTAAGCAGCATCAGCAACAGTCACTCTGTGCAGCTGCCAACATCGCACTTGTGAACCTTAGCACGAGACTGCAGCAGCTTGGGCAGCAGCAGCAGCCGCCATTCTGGACAGCCGCTAGCATCAAGCGACGGGTAATCCCGCACAAGCCACAGCGCGAGGCCGTGGCGGCCTAAGCAGCAGCAGCAGCAGCCATTCTTTGCAGCCGCTGGCATCGCACTCGTGAACCTTAGCACGAGACCGTAGCAGCTTAGGTGGCAGCAGCAGCCGCCATTCTATGCAGCCGCTAGCACCAACCTGTGAACCTCCTTCGAGTCACAGCTAAGCCGCGGGTGATCCCGTGCAAGCCACAGCACGAGACCATGGCAGCCTAGGCATCCGCAGCAGCCGCCGCTCTGTGCAGCTGCTAGCTTCGCAGTCGTGACCTCAGCTCCAACCCTGCAGCTAGGCTTGACCCCAGCACACTCTCAATTACCTAGGGCTGCCCTGAGGCAGCCCAGCATTCAGAACGCTGGCGTCTCCACCTGAGATCGAGCCCGCCCCTCCGTCATCCACAGCGGCTCGGGACCGTGCACGCACTGACGAGGAGCTCGCGTACTACGAGGAGCGGGCGGAGAGAGAAGTGTGGTCGAGGGTGCGTCGCAGCAGTCCGGGGTATCACCCCGGTGAAGACTACGATCCCGCCGATCACTACGTGTGGGCGGACGCAAGGGACTACGCGACTCGGTGCCAATCGGCCGACGACGACTCTCCAACGTCACTGAACCAGCCGGCAACAGCACCACAACGCGACCACCGACCTCTTCACTCTCTGGTAAGCCCGCCCATTTCCCATAGGACGCGCCCGCAACACCGTCGTGCTGTTCCCCATGGTGCAGCTCCACCTTCTTTAGCAGCAGCATCAGAGGCCTCCGCTCCGCATTTTGCTGCATCCCCAGCCGCAACTGCGGCAGAGCCCATTTCGTCTCCTGATATTCTTTCAGCACTGCAGGCTACCCTTGCATCCAGCGCTGCCGTTGCCACTACCTTTGCAGCCACAGCACGTGCCGCACGTGCACCAGCCAGCACTGCTGCTGGTCGAGCCATTGACACATACACTGCAGCGGTTGACCAGGGACCTTTGGCGGCCTCTGCCGTCAACGTAGCCACTCAGATTGCTGCAGCAGCAAACGCAGTTGCATCCGCCGCAGCCGCAGCAGCCACAGCACTCTCCAGTGCAGTTGACTCCGCCAACGCCTCCACAACACAGGCAGCCTCTCTACCCTCCTCATCACCGTCAGTCACTCGGCACATACAACTGTTGGTCTTGACCGCCACAGTCATCGTCACTCTGTCAGGTGCAGCCCTGACAGGTGTAGCCTGCTTCGTGGTCACCACATCAGCCTTTGTCGCAGTCGTCGCCTCCTCAGCTGCTGCGGCACTGCCACCACTGTTCTCTCTGCACCGCCGTGCATGGTGAGCTTGCCTTCTCTTGTTCTCCCGCTCTCTCTGCCTTTCCTATATCGGCGTGTTTGTGCGTTCAGGTTGTTGCCTTGCAGCGCACTTCCAACACCGATATCTTACTTTCCCACGCCCACTAGGGCAAGGGAAACTCTGCCGAAATTTTTTCGGCAGAGTCACGTCACTGGCACAATGCCAGTCGACGATGACCAATACACAACACTACAGGCTGAGCTTCAGCGTGAGCGCACTGCGTTGCAGGCAGCTCTTAGTGCTCAGCGCGCTGCTGAGGAAAAATTGCGGGCTGAGCAGGCTGACCAAGAGACATTCGCCGATCACATTGCTGACTTGGTTCTGAATCGTCTGCAGCCCACACTGCGTAGCACTCAGTCCGCCAGCATTGCTGCAGCATTTTCCACTTCTCCCGCTTCCGCTTCCACTGCCGCTGGCACATCTTCCTCTGATCCACTTGCAGTCGCCGCAGCTGCTGGCACTGCTGCAGCCAAAGCCCTTGCTCCATCAATGCAACGCAAGCCTGACTTTGACTCCACTCCACCCCATTTCACATCCAGTCTTACTTTTCACTCTTGGGAGGTTCGTTTCAGTGCCTGGGCGCAAGGGGAACAACTCTGGGAATACTACCATGCACCAAATCCCTCAGCTGTCCCACCTTTTGTGCCAGTCGATTCTGAGTCGGCACGAGCGGTCAGTGCCCTCATTCGCGCCGGACCAGACAATCTCACTGATGAGATTGGATCCTACAATGCTGACACTGCACGCCGCACCCCCGCTGACCCGGCTGGGGCTTATGCCCTGATCAAGCGGCGCACGACAGTCACTGGACATGCGGCACAGAGCGTCCTCACCGTCCAGTTCAACACACTCTCCATGCGTGCTGACGAGACTGCTGACGCCTATTGGGCTCGCAGTCTGCGACTGCTGCGTGACCTCGGCAAGGCCGCCCCAAGCCAACTCTCTGCTATCCTCTCCATCGTCAACGACCTCATCCCAGAACTCAGCGACATCTTTCGCGAAGTGAAGGCCACAGAGTTGGAGCGTCTGGCGGCAATTCCTGTTCCCGCCGACGCACCCCCTGGAATTGGGGCTTTATGGGAGTTCACCTCCCAGCGCCTCACCGACTGGTGGAGCTCCTTGCAGAACAAACGCATCCACCGCGCAGCCGTGGCAGCAGCAGCCACCGCACTTCCCTCCTCCTCCACCTCCTTAGCCTCCAGCTCGTCCTCCATCTCCACCTCTGTTACTACTGCCACCTCCCTTGCTTCCCAAGGGGGTGGGCGTGGTGGAGGGGGTAGCAAAGGTAAAGGCCGAGGAGGTGGCTCTGGCGGTGGCGGGGAGGGGAAGGGTGGCAAAGGTCGCGGTTCTTATAGCACCGCATCCTCCTCTTCCTCCTCCAGCACTGTCACTTGCTGGAACTGCGGCGTCGTTGGTCATACGGCGCCCAAGTGCCCTGCACCACCAGATGATGCACGCCTGGCCTCCGCCATGCGTGCTCACTGGGCACGCTCTTCAGGGTCTGGTGGAGGCTCTGCCCGCTCCTCCACCTCCGCGGGGTCCAGTCGTGGCTCGACACACACTTCTCCTCCATTGTCTACAGCAGCGGTCTACAGCACTGTCCTCTCTGCACCTTCTCCATCCACACCCTGGGGTTGGCCCCCGGGATTTGGAGGCCCTGTCTACTTCGGGCCTCCCTCTGGCTTCTACTCACCTCCAACATGGGCTTCCTCCACCCCTGGTCCCCAGCTACCCTCCTCTACCGCACTCATCACCGGACCACCTAAGGACGACCGCCAGCTGGACTCTGCGCTCTCTCACGCCGTCCACCAGCGTCACCTCCGTGATCAGGGAGGTGAGAGTGTACGTTCGGTTGAGGGCCTTGCGTGTGCTGTTAACTCGTCTCTTCGTGGACCCTCCCCCGGTCATGTTCAGGGATGTCTCCCAGTTGACGTCCCATGGATTGAGGATTGGCAGTCGTACAGCCTCCCTCGTTGCCTTGCCGCTTGTGGTCAGCGCCTCTTTCCTCGTTCTGCCATTGCCGCTGTGAGTCGTGACCCGGCGTCTGTCCGTGTGACGGATGGCTTCTGGATTCTTGATTCAGGGGCCACCCACCACATGACTTCCTGTCGTTCAGCGTTTGTGTCGTTGGGTCCTGTTGGTTCTGTTCGCTTTGTACGCACTGGCTCTGGCCACCTTCTCCCTGTCCAGGGTGTCGTTGTTGTCCGTTTTGTTGGCCCTGGGGGGGAGCTCTTCCTCCCTGACGTTCTCTATGTGCCCGCTCTTGAGCTCAGTCTGCTGTCTGTTACGACTCTCGACGACCAGGGCATGGACTTCTCATCCAGTCGGGGTATTGCCTCTGTTATGCATCGCACCACTGGTCGTCTCTTACTGTGTGGCACTCGCTGTGACCGCTTGTTCCACGTGCCCTCGTTTGCACCCCATCCCTCCACGACTGCTCTTGTTCATGTGGCTCGCTCCCTCACTCCTGCACATGCACAGTTGCTCCATCGTCGTCTCTGTCACATTCACACTGCCGCCATTGACAGTCTGCTTCGGGACATGCCAGCGAATGGCCTTGATGCCGACACGTTCTCTGCACCCTGCCCCACTGACTGTCTCGACTGCGCTCAAGGCAAAATGCACCGCTCCCCATTCTCCGCGTCTGAGTCTCGCACGTCTCACCCACTTGACCTCCTGCACGCTGACGTCATGGGACCTCTTGCCCATGACGTCCTTGGGGGTGTCGGACGTTATGTCCTCTGTCTCACAGACGATTTTTCTCGGATGCGCTGGGTTTTTTCCCTTCGGCAAAAGAGTGACGTCTGTCCCACACTTGAGTCGTGGTTACCACAGGCTGAGCTGGCCTGTGGTCGCCGGCTCAAAGTCTTTTGCTGTGACCGTGGTGGCGAGTTCATGGGTCCCACCGCTCGCTTTCTCACCTCTCGTGGGGTGTGTATGGAGCCCTCGGCCCCCTACACACCCCAGCAGAATGGTGTCTTTGAACGCTGGAACCGCACCCTCGCTGATGGTGTTCGTACTCTCCTCAGCGAGTCCTCCCTCTCTCCCGTCTTCTCCTTCGAGGCCATGTGCTACATGACCTGGGTGTGGAACCGTGTCCCACACGGTCCCCTTCCTCGTCAC
>SZWC01009011.1:44070-60387 GCA_023375785.1 Penium margaritaceum | reverse complement strand
CCCCCCCCCCCCCCCCCCCCGTCGAGTGGAAAGTGTATGAGAGGAGTGTATGAGTGAGTGGACCAAATTTTGTATGACAGCGACATACAAAAGTACACATATGTACAAGGAAATGAAACTTCACAGAAGGGGTAGGTGATCATGTACACAAAGGTAATTTTTCAATCTAATGTCACATGTATACTGATACACTCCTTCTTATACTTCATACACTTGTCTTTTCAACCCCCCTCCACCTCCCCCCTCCTCCGTCAAGTGGAAAGTGTATGAGAGAAGTGTATGAGGGAGTGAATCGATTTTTTATGATAGCAAAATACAAAAGTACACTTGTGTGCAAGGAGGAGAAACATCACACAGGTCATAGAGGTCATGTACACAGAGTTTTTTTTTTCATTGTAACGTCACTTGTTTAGTGATGTACTCCTTCATACACTTACCTCATACACTTTTGTCTTTTGGTACCCCCACCTCCCCCCCCCTTTGTCAAGTGGAAAGTGTATGAGGGGAGTGTATAAAGGAGTGAACACAATTTTGTACAATAGTGACATAAAAATGTACACCTGTGTAAAAGGAGGAGAAATGTCAGTGTCTGCAGAAGAGACCATGTACACAAATGAAATATTTCAATGTAACATCACTTGTTAAGTGATACACTCCTTCATACACTTGGCCTGTACAATTTTGCCATTTGGACCCCCCCTCCCCATGACCCCCCTCCCCCATAAAGTGGAAGGTGTATGAGAGGATTGTATAAGAGAGTGAACAAAATTTGGTATGAAAGTGACATACAAAAGTACACTTGTGTGCAAGGGGTAGAAACTTCATGGAAGTGATAGGTTAATCATGTACACAAATGTATCACTTCAACGTAACATCACTTGTTAAGTGATGCACCTTGTCATAGACTTGTCTCACACACTTTTGTCATTTGGAACCCCCTCCTCCGAATCCCCCATCCCCCCTGTCCTCCCCCCGGTCGAGTGGAAAGTGTATGAGGGGAGTGTATGAGGGGGTGAACAAGAGATAATATGACGGTGACATACTAAAGTACACTTGTGTAGAAGGAGGAGAACCTCACAGAAGTGGTGGGTGATCATGTACACAAATATTTTCTTTCAATGTAACATCACTTTTTTACTGATACACTACTTTGTGCACTTACCTCATACATTATTGTCTTTTGGACCCCCCACATTCCTCCCCCATCAAGTGGAAAGTGTATGAGGGGATTGTATAAGGGAGCGAGCGGATTTTTGTATGATGGTGACATTTGAGTACAAGGAGGAGAAACATCACAGAGTCATATGAGATCATGTACACAAATATATTACTTTAAGGTAATTTCACTTATTTAGTGATACACTCCTTACACTTCCCTCGTACACTTGCAGTTTCGACCCCTCCCTCGAACTCCTCCCCCCCCTTCGTCAAGTTGAAAGTGTATGAGGGGATTGTATGAGGGAGTGAACAAATTATGGTATGACAGTGACATACAAAAATCCACGTGTACAAGGAGGAGTGACTTTATGGAGGTTTTACGGGATCATGTACACAAATGGATTATTTCAGCGTAACGTCACTTGTTAAGTGATACACTTCTTCATACACTTACATCATACACTTTTGTCCTTTGGAATCCCCCTCCCAACCCCTCCCCCTCTCCGTCAAGTACAAAATGTATGGGAGGATTGTATGAGGGGGTGAACAAATTTTGGTATGATAGTGACATACAAAATTACACTTGTGTACAAGGAGTAGAAACTTCATCAAAGTGATATCATGTAAACAAATGTATTATTTCAGTGTAACGTCATGTGTTAAGTGATACACTCCTTCATACACTTGTCTCATACACTTTTGTCATTTGGACCCCCCACCCCTGACTCCACCCCTCCTTGTCAAGGGGAGAGTGTATGAGGGGATTGTATGAGGGAGTGAACAGAAATTAATATGATGGCGGTATACAAAAGTATACTTGTGTACAAAAAGAAGAAACATCATACAAGTTATACGAGTTCACAACGTCACTTTTTCAGTCATACACCCCTTCATAGACCTACCTTGTACACTTTTTCCATTTGAATGCCCCCTCTCCCCCCCTCCAGTCAAGTGGAAAGTGTGTGAGGGGAGTCTGTGGAGGAGTTAATAGAATCTAGTATGACAGTGACATAAAACATATACACTCCTGAATAAGGAGGAGAAACTTCATGGAAGTCATAATTTATCATTTACACAGATGTGTCATTTCAACGTAACGTCATTTGTTTAGTGATACACTCCTTCAGACACTTGTCTCAGATGCTTTTGTCCTTTGGACCCCCCCCCCAACCATCTCCTCCCGCCTAGCAAGTGGAAAGTGTATGAGGGGAGTGTATAAGGGAGTGGACTGAACTTAAAATGACAATGACATACAAAAGTAAACTTGTGTACAAGGAGGAGAAACTTTATAGAAGTGAAAGGACATCATGTACACAACCGAGATTCTTTTAATCCCTCTTAAAGTGTAAATCTATGTAGAATTTACATGGAAGATTCGGCATTATGTGACTTGGACCTCCAATCCGACAAGGAATATTCTATGAGAGCTACTATAATGTATGGGTGAGTGCAAGGAAGGTACTTGGAATTTATGTATATAGAAAAATGTGTGGTCTACATAGATATAGAATTGCATGAATTTGGGATGATTCGTATTAAATGCAAGTTAGGTGAGAATAATTTCTCTGTTGGTGATGATAATGGCTTCACAAAGCCCTGAATCAGAACTTCAAGAATTGATTTTATACCTCAATATGTTTGTATTTGCTTCTAGTAAAACATATTGAGTGTCATTCTAGTTACCAGTTTCAAGTCTATGTATTGGTGAAAAAACACAACAAAGTTCGTTATTAATGAATATTCTTCATCAAATACTCGTGAAAATGCCCCAATAATTGGTGCCCAAAAATTTGAAACATCGATAATTACTTCTTATGGTGAGGCCACAAGAGCTGTAACATCTCCCACTTTGATCTCCCATCTCTCCTCCCTTAGTTTTACGTGGACTAACCAACAATGACACATCAAGTACATATGGTGTGCAAATACCTAATCATGCTTATATTGAGTAGCAGGATTCATGTGATGCCATTCCCTTGCAATATCCTCATATTTTGTTATGATTCTTACAAATACCTAACACTAGTATGTCTTCATCATTGTTAACTTAGTCCATAAGCATTCAATCTTGTTGTTTAGAAGTATGATGAAGCAATCCTCTTACAAGTTTCACGGTTCTAACAAATGTTATGGAGCACTAATATTATTTGTTCTAATCAGGCAAGTCATCCTTAAGAATGGATATTTTATATAACACCTCTTGGTTTTCATGTATAATATTTGTCTCCTCAAATTGTGTAAAAGCAAAATTTCCTCAAGTTCAAACATATCAATTCAATGATAAACGATAAGTTTTTCAACAAAACGATACAACCACTAAACAATTTTTGACACAGGACGTGGTTCATTAGCACTAGTTTCCTCATGTTAGAGGTTTGAGTGGGACTTTGTTTGGTGGAAAACTTTGAATTTGAAAAATTTGGCTTTGAAATTGAAGAGCGAGAAGTGCATGTCCATCAACATTTATAAGAAGATTTCACATCAATCATGTGATGTCTTCATTTCCTCAAAAAGAAAAGACGAGCCAAAATAGATTACGTCCACAACATGTAAAAGGAAAAATAGAAATGTTAATATATATGGAATGAGATTCCAAGCACATGAAGAAACTACTTTTCCATCTTCATGTGGCACGTCCAAATGAAAAAAACAATTGTACTAGAAATGGTAATAGTTTCCTCAAAAATGGGGTTCAAACACAACAGTTTAAACAAAAGGTTGATTACGAGGGAATCAGGGTCACACAAGTACTCCCAAGCAGGAGAAAACAAATCACATTCTCCTTCCTTCCTTCCTTCCAAAGCTTCATGCTTATATTCACGTTGCCTCCCTCCTGTGCTCCTTCCATGCCCTTCTACATTAATATTTCCTTTTTCTTCTTCTAATATGGAAAATAAAGCCCATGTTTACCAACTAAGCCCAGGGTGTAAATCCAGCTCAGAAGAATGGGTGAATATGTACAAAATATGTATAGGAGTGCAACTATTCTTGGAATGTGGAAAACCATTGTGTGTAGAAGACATCAATGAGTACTAAATGTGTGAAATTAGTATAAAAACCATTAATGTATATTTACAACATTGTGGGTTTCCCATTCGCCCAGTACTATGTGAGCAAGAGAACTTAGCTAGTAACAACCCAATTGTGTGGCATTTTATCCATACGAGAATATACATATTATCTCACCGCAAAATTTAAATTGTGGTGGAAAGAAATCAACGTTCATCATTGACATCAAAGTAGTTGTAACATGTCATTTCTTTTATATGCCGACGATGATGATTTTGTCTGAACCTTGAGAAGCATGTGTCTTGCTTCTATCACTCATCTATAAGACACAAATTCGATCGACATTCAGCACCATGAAAGCGGTGATAATTCATATCATCACAATGCACGTAAAACGGTCATGCATGGTTACAACCTCATCCTCTCAATGATTCTAAACTTGCTATCTTGCTATGTTGTAGTAATTGCATTTCACCTTTCTCATACAAGATCCATTGCAATGAACCTGTTTGGGATAAATGCACAACTTACTTAAGTCTAGCGCATGTTGTGTATGCAAGGCCATGATGCCCTAAGTCCAACTATGGATGTCGTGACAGTTCAACACAATTAAAGCATTGCATTATATAGTCAGATGCTTCTCACCTTTTGCCATCATTTCTCACTTCTCTAACATGTACCATGTTTGTCAGAGCATCAACATTATGACCTCTTATTATTCACCATTGTTGATGGTACGACAACTTTTGACAAAATGAGAACAACTTCATACTACAGATTGAAGAAATGTGCACAAACAACAACGAAAAATTAACGGTGGATGAGGAAAATTTCTCAAAATCACAAACCCATTGAGGATACGCAAAGTGTGCTACAGATGCGTGATTATTGCATACATTGTGTTGTGACTATGATAAGCCTTCTAGATGTTAAACATTTCCCGCATCCTAACTAATCACCATAAGCACTTGTTGAAGATGAGCTTCCACTTGGTTGTTACAGGATCAACAAGTTCAAGTACTCTGTGTCTATCAAATCATGAAATATTTTTCAATCGTCATTGTCACTGGTGATGGTGCTAATGTTGATGTCATCATCACTTCCACCATTGGATGTGGAGGTCACGTTGTTCAAGAATGGTACCAAATACACCATTTTAATCTCTTTCTTAAAAAAACCAAGGTGGAGCTAAGGGTGTCGCTTCTAACCAGATGGTACCTACCCATCGGATATGAGAACGGGTGCTAAATGTGTCATTGAATAACATGAAGCTATATTTGCGATCTTCAACAAATCACAGATTGAACATTTCTTCTACATAGAAGTGATTAAAGGATGACGCGCAAGGTTAACAACAAGAGATGGAGTATAGTGTAGTTCAAGAACAAGTTCCTCACTTGTTGCAACGCCAAAGGACCATATACAATGACCAGTTCCACGCATGTGGAGTGGCCTCTCATGCCCCAAATTTTAAAATTACAAACAAACTGCTCAGGGGAGCGAAATCATGGATGTTATGACACATTAGCTTTTGGGGTAGGTGAAGTATCCATCCAAAGGAGGTTTCTTATGGTAAGTATTTACAACAGTTAAGACAATGATTTTGCACAAACGTCCAACAAGATGAACAAAAACTGGCGGATGCAAAGGTGGGACAAACATGTGGGCTACTATTAGCCAATTGTTTGTCTCCATAAGCGTGACCATAACAAGAAATTGGGCCTAGTTATATCGCTTGTAATATTGCGTAAAAATTGTGTGGGTGGGTAGATTTTTATTGACTTGTCTATGATATGAGCAAAGCAATACATGAATGAAAAACTTAAAAAAATTCAGACACTACGGTTTTGTGCAGGCGTATTGACCAAACATGGCACTCGACATGCAAGACCTATAAGGGCTTCTTTCAGACACTTGACCATTCAAAAGAAAACCGAAACACTCAATATTATATGCCAATTATCAAGATGAATTCCATGAATGAAACTTATAATCATATCTAAAAATCCAAACCTCTTTTCTTATCAAATTCATACTTGCCTAAATATTTCTCATGAAGGAAATACATCACGTAGTTACAAAGAGTTTCGTGTCATTCCACATACATGCAATTTGCTACAAAGAGTTCTAAACATAGTTATCTTGAGTGAAGTACAAAAACATCCTTCTTCAAAATATTGTAGTAACATCAAGATAATACAAAACGCATGCATACAAGAGTGTGGGTACCATTTTATGGCATACACTAGCCCTTTACTACACTCTTATAAGTATCTTTAATCAGTCTCTATCATAACCCGTAGGTTTGGTTTATGATTGAAACACAACTTCTGAACTAGATAAGGACTTCATAAACAACTCATCTTTATTAAAGATTCTTGTTCTTGTTGAAACATTAGACAAGAAGGGTGACATCATGCATATCATGAATTTGGAGAACCTTTATGGGACCAATGTTACAGAGCACTACTATTGCAAGCATTATCACTTACATCATTCCTCGAATTCCTCTTTCCACATCATAACTCATTCAAGAATGACGCTTAGAATGTTGTTGAAATGATGTACTGTTGTAAACCTATCTTAATAATTCAAACAATTTTTCCTTGATTTAGCATTCACATAATTTAGGATGTGCATGTGTTTTTATTAGCTCTTTAGTAAGCTTTATTCTTTGACTTCTTCCATTAGATTTCTCTCTTGAGTGATTACCAACTTGATTTCATAAAAAATTATGTCCATGTGTTCAGATCATCTGTATTCTATCTTTATTCAACAAAAAATAGTTTATTGCACCTTTAATTATGTACACCATAGCTGAATCCGTATGCATATCCATTCATTTCTTTATTAACGAAGACCTTTAAAATGAATGCCATATCTTTACTACACTTAAGATACATTTCATCATATTGTGCACATTTGTTTCTACATGAAAGCATTTTGTATCCCCTCTATCGATTCATAATTTGATATTTTTAATATGTTTCATATTTTTAACTCCTTTCAATCTTGATAAAAATACATCATTCATGAAGGCCTATCATTGAGTTATAGCCCTTGTAATTTCCCGTGTCCATACATTGAGAAATGGGAAGGCAAGAGGTTTTCAAGCTGAGGATGGTGAGAACATTGGCGTGGATCGGAGTCATCAATGCTTCACCATATGCACTAAAGACTCCCTTTTGTGTTAAATTGGTCCAAATGTTTTCGTGGATAGATCCTCAAAAATCTTTCATCTTTAAAATGTTCATTATTTTATTTTTCCTTATTGCCACATGTGCGTGATCAATTTTGTTTCCTCAATGTGATGTTGTTGTCTGTGATGAGAGAGTTGATTTATTTGAAAAGAGCAAGGTTTTTCTAGGTGTGTAGAGTATAATTGTGCATCTATTATCATTTTTCTTTTGTACAACATTGTGTGCAAACCAAAATTAAGGTGTATCATAAGTGGAAGATAGAATGTAAGGGAAGCTTAAAGAACAAAGACATTAACTAGTGTAATAAAGTAAAATCTTATAAAGGTGTCTATTTTATACTTACAAGTGTAAAAAGGAGATGGATGCATGCATATGGCGTCTAGATTTCTATTTAGAAAATGCTTCCAACAATATGTTGTGGGATTTTCTAAGAACATACAAGAAGACATGAATTTAGAGAAAGAAAATTACCTTAACAAATGTGTGGCTTCATGAAGAACTTGACGGACCAACATTGAAAAGTTGATTTGATTCTTTATAGTTCTATCCACACACATATGAAATGTTCAATGTATTGAAATCGTTTGGTCCACATGCCCTTTGTCAATCGGCACAAATCTATTAAATTAATGTATGGTTGGCCATGAATATAAGTATGAAAATACCTTCGTGTAAAGCTTGGGGACCTGTCATTGGATGAAATTTTACTGTTTTTACCCTGGAAGCACGAACACAAATCAAGCCATGTATGCGTTGCTTCTTTCAAGTATGGCCATAACGCCTTTCAATGGGAAAAAATTAGTGCCGAGAATTGTTGTATGAAAACGATTGTTCATTAAATGATTCAAGTTCTTGTAGAAAGTTTTTGGTTATGAAATTTACATCATGTTTTCGGAATAAACAAGTGAATAAATCAAAATCTGTATTATAATTATTTGAAAGGAGAAACACGTTACTAGAAAAAATTAGAATTCATGCAGTGGTTTTAACAATATAAGGTTTGGAAAATTGACTAACTACTTTTTATAGTCACTGAATAATTGTAAGGAGTTCATGAAGGATTCAAAATATAGTGATGAACTTCAAGAACACCTTTCATTTTCCATAGTTTCTAATAATGAGTAACATCAAGGTCATCAAGTATTGAACAAAACTTGGTATGATCATGATTTTCACTTAGAATGTTCACTCTTTTATTCTTATTGTTACTATGTTTTGTAGTTGAACCAAAATATTCCAATGATACTTACATGGAAGATGATTGTAGTAAATTATATATGTAGAATTCATTTATATATACATCAATTCATACGTCATTGGACAATCTTAGAATTTTCTTATACTTTTTTCCATCATTCTATGGAATTATTGAATTGATAATCATGGTCATCAACCAAGTATTGTTTTCATAGAAAACGATTTAAGTTTCCCATAGTGATTTTCAAGAAAATGGATATTTTTTTAATTAATTTCATGAAATTCCTTTGAATTATAATTTGAAATTTTCTAAATTTTTAAATCATACATATTATTATCCTTTTAATGGATTAAAAATCACTTCGCAGATTTTGATTTAATTTGGGACAATGAAATCCTAGATTGTATGAGAAATTTTATTTAGCTTTTTTTACCTTTTTTTCAGAACATATTTACATTGATTAGCCCTTGCGAATATCATTAAGGATTTAGTATGAAGGCCGTATAAACAATGTAGTTTAAGTTTCTTATTGTTAACCATTGTGGAAAAGTTTTAAATATATTAAATACGTTAAACTCTGCCAAAAATGATGTCCATTGATTTGACATGTGGCTATATTTTATTTCAATGTTGAATGCAATGCTTGAGAGGATTATTTCTTCATAGATCTTGTTAAAATTAAAAAAGTAGATAACCTATATTTTTGGACGATTTCAGAGAAGAATCTTGATTTAGTTTCACTTCAATTTCAGGGGGCGTTGAGTGTGTCACCATTATGGATAAAAGCTGCTTCCAATTTTTTTAATGCTAAATATTCAGCTTTTCCTTTCACCACCATAAGGTGTTTCACCCTCGCTCCATTTTGTATGAGGGACACCTACTGGCTCTCCTTGCAAAAAGATGTCACTTTTTACCGAGGCTTGTGCATTTATGTCACTAGATATCTTTTTCTCATCTCCGACTTCAACGTGCAACTCCTTAGTTTGAAAAAATGTGTGCTATATATTTTTAGGTATATGAATCTTGGAAGGCATGCCAAACACCCTCTAGATACATGGGAAGTTTTCCATTCTTTGCATTTGTAATTCTTGGTCATTTTGCCTTGAAGAGTTACAAGCATATTAGGCTCTTTGTTATCATATGCACTTCCATTGTTATGGAAATTGAATATACTCTTTCCTCATTGTCATGTGTTTGTCCTGTTTCAGCGAAGTAGAAGGAATGTACGTTTTTCCAAGCTAGTCTGTTCACCTCAAAATGTGGACTTGCATTCACAAAATATGAAGAAAATGGTACTTGCTTAGTTTTTTAAAAAACATGAAACTGCTAATGCTCAAAAGCAGACATGAACACGTAGCCTAGTGGATGCATAGTGTACAAAGGTCTTTATACTGGTTAGATGAAGACCCATTTCGAAACATGGTTCTTCTTCATTTTATGTCTTTGAAGCTTTTTCTAGGTAGATGTTTCACGTAGAATAGATGGCTCATACCATCGCAATTTCTACCTTTTTCCCTTTTTTTTCTTCACTTAGAAAACAATTCCTCAACCGCGTAATGGCGTGTTCACTTTTGCTTTATAAAGTACGAACGGCTCCTCAAGATCTGTTCTAGATCAAAGCGTGCTGTCGAGCTCTCTGTATCGAAACACTCGTCCACCCATGTTATCAGCGATAGATAGATAGATAGATTATTATGTTTATCGTCGCTACCCCTCCACGGGGAATGGACGGTGGCACAGAGCCACATGTGACAGTGAGAGTCAGGAGGGACATCCACACACGAAAAACATGGAGAGGGGCATGCATGTGCCCACTGTCAAGTGTAAAGAAGCACAAGTCTATGCACACTGTAAAGTGGAAATCGGTCGTCAAAAGGTCCCTGAAAAACTATTTGAGTATTCGATTTAAATGCATGCACAAGTCTATCGCTGTGTGCTTCTTTACACTTGACAGTGGGCACATGCATGCCCCTCTCCATGTTTTTCGTGTGTGGATGTCCCTCCTGACTCTCACTGTCACATGTGGCTCTGTGCCACCGTCCATTCCCCGTGGAGGGGTAGCGACGATAAACATAATAATCTATCAATCTATCTTCCTTACCCGGCCCCGCCCCCCCACCTCCGTTAGAAAAGGAAATTTGAAGGGGGGGGAAATCTTATCGCATAGCATGCAGGCAAACCCTGGTTGAACTACCATGCTATTCTTTCCCTGGGCCAAGACGTCCTTACGAACCGGAATATCCAACTACAGCTCTCCATTAGGTTAGAGCTCCGTACGGCATTCGGAGTATTTATCCAAGCAAAACATTGCATCATTCTAATATGGAGTTCCCCTCCTCGGCATTCAGCATTTAGAAGTCAGGTTTTCGAGAGGGAACTGGCTCGGAATGCTGACGGGGCATAGGTCAATGCTGATGTGTGCTTCGGCACATGGCTCGGCAGGCGCGAACCAGTTGGCCGCTGAATCCGGTCGGGAGTCAGGATGACTTCCGCATTGAAGTACGGATTCCGTGCAGAAATGGATGCTGGAAGTCACTTTTTCGGATGCTAAGGGCGAGCCGCGTCCAGGAAGCTCGCTTCGAAGTCAGGAATGTGAAAGGAATTTTCACCTACTCTTTCAGTTAATCCGACGACGCCGTGAATCGAATTCAACCTGCCCAGAACTTGTCGCCGAATTCGCAACTTCTCATGGGCTTGTCTAACCCGTTGCGCATGGATTTGCGCGACAAGAATGTTGTCAGATGGTCGTTAACCGACTCGACACCCTCGTCATGGGAACGCTCATTCACATTCGGAAGTCACTTGATGAGAAAAGCGGGAAATAATGTCAAATTCAAGGGGAACTGATGTTGAATGCTGAAGTGAACTTGAGCAATCAACATCCGTTCCTGGCGCGAAAAGGTGGAAGCCAACTTCAAAATGCTGAATGCCGAGGAGGGGAACTCCATACGAGCCAAACCGTGGATGGATGTATTTTAGTAGGCTGTCACTTTATTATGCCCCCTCACCCGGATAGGCCTGCAGCCTAAATCTGAAATGAAATCACAAGAAAACCACCTTTAAACAGCGATGCAGAGACGATACGAAATCGCCAGATTTGGATATCATGATAATGTAAAGGGCGGAGTGACTATATACCCCCAGTTTCGCACAATAAATCCCATCCGCCCCTCCGTCGGAGCGATAAGCCTCATCTGCCCCTCCGTCGGAACGATAAGCCTCATCCGCCCCTCCGTCGGAGCGATAAGCCTGATCCGCCCCTCCGTCGGAGGGATAAGCCTTATCCGCCCCTCCGCTGGCACGATAAGCCTCATTCGCCCCTACCCATGAACAATAAGCCCCATATACCCCGTGGAAATGTCGAACTCGTAAAGTGACGGTATATGGTTAATGTTTGTTCTGGAGAAGGGTGTCTTGGTATTATTATTTCACTTTTCCGATGATTTGCTCCTGATTTCGTACAACCGGACGGCACGGAAGTACTTGACAGCAGTGGATTTGTGTGATGTCGACGATGTAAACATTTCGGTTGTCGAAAATGTGGGGATCACCGTGGTTCATGTGCTCTTTTTATGGGGGTATGCTTTCATTGTCTTCATATGTCAACGAGACCGGAAACCCGTAAATCCTCAGACCGGAGGTCTGCATGGCCGTATGAACCGCACATGCACTATCCTCGTCACATCGAAACACCCCCTGCGCCATCGTCGTCCGTAAGCTGGCAAGGGTGTATGGGTCCTCGGATTGATGATGTCCCATGCGCGCTTTATGTTTGCCCACTCCGCCACCGCAGTTCAGTGATCCATGGGCGGAGGGGGGGGGGGAACGTTGCCCCAAAAACTGGAAGGATTGTGCACCGGTTGTGGATGGTCACCCCAGCGCTGCAACGGTGGCAGAGGACGCGTATCTCCAACATTGGACATGTCGCAAGGGGGTTTGCTACGTGTACTCTTGAGTACGGGAGAAGGAAGTAGTCGAATGCGACGAACACTCTTATATATGCAAAGCATATGTACGGGTTTGACGTAAAAAATGACACGGTTACGGGCAGTGTATTTGAAAGCATCAGTCGTCATGTGTGGCCGATCGCACACAAAAGCAGGTGTTGTGCTTTGTGCCGTTCCTGTACAGTTTACTGTGACCACTCGGCCGTGTCCATACTCGTGCAGATCCCTGAGGCAGGCGGCCCTGGTGACACCGGCGCGACGACAGGCGGCGGAGTACCCGTCTGGAGCTGACCGACCACTGTTCCAGAGCCCCAGATGTCACCGGGACTCCTTGCTGTGACTTCTACGTTTTGCAGGCGCCTTTCGGCGGACTGGGCATGAGGCCCATTTGCATGTTTTTGCATTACATACTCGCTGTCAGTCGATGGATGCATGCATGTGACCAGTCGTTGCGTGCGTTTTTTGATTCTGCACGTCTAGGTTCAGACGGCGTAGGATTCTGACATGTGTGCGCAGAGTTACGGCCAAAACAGTGGTTTTGGGCCGGTTTTAGGACAGCTCTTGGACTGCCGCGTGCGACACCCGCCGTGCGCCGCGGCAGGTATTTATGCCCTGGACCTGTCAGTTTTCATCTTTCTCTGCATTTACTAAGCTATTGAAGCTTATGAGACTTTGCGCGTCTCCCTAGCCTGATCCTTGCTGTTTCCTGCACCTGCCTGCTTGCTAGTGCGTCAGCTGACTGGACAGTGTCGCCACGTCAGCAGCAACAAGGCTAGGAAGCTTCCTAGCAGTTTCTCATGGTATCAGAGCGGTGAGACAGATCTCAACGAGCTGCGCAGCAGAGACGCAGCAGAGCAGCAGCAGTGAGAGTCACCGCTGCAGCAGATCTTCTGGGACCCGTTGGAGACGGTCGACCGCCGTCAACGTGAGACCGCAGGTGCAGAGACAGCAGCAGCGACGCGTACCACGACGCAGAGAGGCGTGGCGGCGGCGGTGCCAGCAGTCCTCCCACGGCCGCAGCAGCTGAGTAGCAGCAGCAGCGCAGCAGCCACAGCCGCAGCAGCAGCGTGATAGCAGCCGCGGCAGTAGCAGCGCAGCAGCAGCGGCGGCAGCAGCAGCGCAGCAGCCGCAGCGGCGGCGGCGGCAACAGCAGCCGCAGCGGCAGCAGCAGCACCAGCAGCCACAGCGTAGCTGCAGCAGCAGAAGCAGCGGCGGCAGCGGCGGCAGCAGCGGCAGCAGCAGCAGCGTGCAGCGCAGCAGCAGCAGCAGCGCAGCAGCGCGGCAGCGCAGCAGCAGCAGCGGGCGGCGGCGGCAGCGAGCTGCTGCTGCAGCGCGCAACAGCAGCAGCGGCAGCGTGCAGCGGCTGCTGCCACCGCCGCGCACGCAGCCACGCAGCTGCTGCTGCAGCTGCCCGCGCAGCTACAGCAGCAGCTGGGCGGAAGCTACCGCGCAGCTTCCGCGCAGCCTCCGCGCAGCCGCCACTGGGCGGCTGCACGGTCGCGCAGAACCGCGAGCGAAACCAAAAAAAAAAAACGTCAGCGTCGACGCTGACGTCAGCATTTTGCTTGCTGACGTCATCAGGTCGTGCTGACGTCAGCAACCACCTGCTGACGTCAGCACCATAGGCAAATTTTTTGCCGGAAGGTCAAAAGTTGCCAGCATTGCAACTCCTCGAGAACGGCAGACAGCACTGCAATCCGACAAACTTGACCCGTCGTCCCATACTGAGCGGCGACATGAGTTCGCCCGACGACAAGGACAAGGCGCCAGCTGATCCCTCCTCCTCTTCTTCAGAGGTACTCAGCCCTCGCTCACGGGCGATCGCGGACCTACGTAGCCAGCAGGAGGAGATGAGTCGCCTGTAGCGAGAGCAGACTGAGTCGATTCGCACGCTGACAGAGCTTCTGCGTGCTCAGTCCACGGCTCCCTCGCGGACTTCTGGAGGAGCTGCCGGTCTTCTGGCATCCGCACAGCACTCGACTCGGGTGGCCACGACAGGGGTTCTGCCTCCCGCACCTCCCGCACCTCCTGGCGCACACTCTCCACTACCTGAGGACCTCTCTGATGACGAGTCACTCATGCCAGGTTTCGAGGATGACGCCCAGGAGCGGGAGATCCGTCTTCTACGGGAGCGTCTTCGTCAGCTGCAGACGGGCATGCGACCTCCACCTGCGTCTCCGATGCGACCGTCATTTCCTTCTCTCGGAGATCACCCTCTTCCAGGCTTCTTCCCTGTCTCGCGGCCTCCTCAGCCTGCGGCTGCCCTTCCCACGGAGCGGCAGCCAAAGGACTTTGAGGCGCCACCCCCACGGTACATCAGCGAGGATGGTTTTGACTGCTGGGAGATCCTGTTTCAGGTGTGGGCCAACTCCGAGGGAGTCTGGCCTTACTACCACAGCCCATACCAGACTATAGACCCAGCACAGGTGTCGACAGCTGCCCGGGCCATGCGAGGACTTCTCTACGCCATGCCACGCGAGACTGTCGTCGACTTCCGCCCCTTTCTTGGCGAGCCAGGCACAGGCACCGGAGCTGATCCTCGTGGAGGCTGGGATCTGACGCTGTCCCTACTGGCCGCAGAGACGCACGCCACGCGTGCGTCCCACATCCGCGCTTTCCATTCGCTTCGTCAGGGACCAGCGGAGCCTGCGGCGGATTACTGGCGACGCGCCATGCGTATCTACACGCGCCTGGGTACCTCAGGGGGTACACAGCTGTGGGCACTCCGGGCGATCATGCTCGGAGTTCGCCTGGAGTACACCGACATCTTCGACCGGTACAGCGACGCCGTTCTCGAGCCCTTTTCGGCCTCCATGCAGCTGCTCCCCTGGGCGCATCAGCTTTTCCTCCAGGTGACGTCGACCCGCGAGGCCGCAGTAGCACATCAGGAGGCATCTCTCGCTACAGTAGTCGTCGCCTCACCACCATCTTCCATCCTGCAGTCACCCTCATCAAGCTCCACCACGACCGCATCTTCCTCCTCCTCGACCCCGTCTACACCCACGCAGACGCAGGGCGTCGCAGCTGCCGCCCAGGGGAAGAAGAGGAACAGGAAGCGCGGATCGGGCCAGCAGCAGCCGTCATCCAGCGGTAGCAGTGGGCGTTCCGTCCACTGCTACAACTGTGGAGGTGCCCATCGCTACACCGAGTGCCAGCAGCCGCTTGACTGGGGGCGCATCACCCGTGGACTTCAGGCGGCCCATGCTGCTCGTACCGCGTCCGGCACGTCGTCCGCACACTCCTCGGGACGCGCGGCGACTACGACTGCAGCTGTTCCCGAGTCCTCGCCAGCGAGCAGCAGTGATCCAGACCCCCGTGACCGCACCATCGCCGAGCTACGTCACCTTCTGGCACTTCGCTCACAGGGAGGTGCGAGTGTGTTGTCATCGTCGAGTGGGTCACAGACTGCTTGTTCGTCCGCCTTCGTGACTCGTGATGATACGTGTGGGGGAGCATAGTCCGCATGTGATGAGGATGGACCTGACTGCACAGACTGGATCCGTGAGGCTCACCTTCGTGATGTACGTCGTTCTGTCCCACAGACGGCTCAGCGTCCATCTGATGCCGAGTGTTCCATTGCTCGTTGTATAGTGACGTCCACCGGTCGTGACCCCAGTGGCACTTGGATCATCGATTCCGGTGCCACTCACCACATGACGTGTCGTCGCAGTGACTTTGTGGTTCTTGGTCCCGTCACGACTGTTCGTTCTGTTCGTACAGGCTCTGGTCAGTCCTTACCAGTCCACGGTGTTGGGGTTGTATGTTTCGATGGTCCGTCTGGCCCCTTGTATCTCTCTGACGTGCT
>SZWC01009011.1:23169-37837 GCA_023375785.1 Penium margaritaceum | reverse complement strand
CCCCCCCAGTGTCACTAGGGGGTTTGTCAAATATAGGGGAGGGTTTGCGAGATGCGGCACACCCTGCCGCGAGTTTTGGAGTTTGTAGTTGCGATATCCAAAACTTGCAACATGGCGACTTCTGACATCGGTGAGGCCGGTGTCAGAAGTCGCCGATTTCGCTCTCGAGGTCGGCAACGGCTGACCTCGAGAGCGAAGTCCAATTCCGATTTCGGACGGACATTCGAAAACATGGGCACCGCTGTCATCTCGCTTTCGATTATGGACATCGCTAATCTATCGACCGAAACCATGGACAACGGATTATTTTGAACCCATTTCAAAACTAGGACATTTACTCCTCGGTACTTTTGTAACTGTTGTAAATTATTTCAATATTGGCTTCAAACTAAACTGGAACGAAAAAAAAAACATTCGCGGTTCTGTTCAACTTTTGTCGGTGGCGAGATCGCTCCTACGCTCTCGATCCCACCCTTCGTAGAGGTGGTGGCCTTGAGGCGCCACACTTCTGGAGGTCGTTGCTCTTTGCGGATGAGGGCACCACCCTAAAAAACACAAAACAAAAAATGTTCATAAGATCGCAGACACCGCAACGGCGACGATCAGAGCCAATGCAATCGGCGATAGGCAGTGGTCCCCGACAAGTGCTTTGGCGATGGAGGATCAGCAGCGCGCGAAACCCGATGTACTCCACATAAAGCGGACAATAGCGGCAACCGTCGCGGTGAATGGCGTGACACGGACAAACACGACTGTCATTACGGTGACGTACCTCTCGGGCTCGGCGATTCCTTCATCCCCACTGCTGCCCGTCGAGATGACACTTGGCATGTTTGGAGGCATTGGCTGACAAACACCAGTCAATGACGACCTATAACAGAAGTTATCAGGATTCGAGAGCCTCAACGCCCACGTGCTCCAACATCTCAACGTGGCGAGAGAAGAGCTTTGGTGTCTCGTATGCACGAAGCAATGCTCACCAAGAAAAATTGACCTCGCGACCTGCTTTGTGTGGCATGGCTTTGAGTTGGGCGTCCAACCTAAAGACCATCCAATGGCAGCAGGAGGTCGGAGGAACTAGATCAACGCTTATCGCGACTGCTCTCACACCCTTAAGCGGAGGCTTACTACCTTTCGAGCGGCTTAATGCGACATAGCACGGGTTTGTCACGCCACCAGAAACATGGAGTGACTTTGCGTGTACAACCCTTGCTCATTTCGAGAAGTTGAACGAGAAGTCTGACACCCGGTATAGACTCCGATGTTTGCGTCATTTGACAAGCATGAAAGCGTGCACTCAGTATTTCTGCAAAATCATCACGAACAATGACCTCGCCTCCATCGAACTATGTGTAGCGGATTCGATGGAATCCTTGGCCGACTAGGCCGAAACCGCGGTGCTTGAGGATCTCTGACCCTCAAGCCATCCCGTCTCACCGCCCACAGTCCCAGGTGATCCCGCTTGAGCCACGTGGCTCCTTTGACCGGTCGGCGTGGCACTGCCACGCTACACTCCCCCCCACTAGGAGTGAGAGCCGCCTCGGCATCTCCGGTAATCCCGACGTGGGATTCGAGCCCTGGAGCTCTGATACCAATGTAGCGGATTCGAAGGAATCCTTGGCCGACTAGGCCAAAACTGCGGTGTTTGAGGGTCTCCATTCCGTCTCGTGGTGTCTGTTTGGAGACACCACGTATCAGAAGGTTATTGTGCGTTTGTGCCGTTGAGAATTTTATTGCACACTTTTGTTGATTATGTGCGTGTATGGGCATGTGCACCATCGGACCATGAAGAAATGTTGGTCTCTTGATTTTTTTCATCTAGGTTCGTGCATAGCCAACTCTGACCTCTACGCTGTACCCAAGCTCGTGCAAATGCCTGTTGATGCCTTAGCCATTGTTGACGTGGCTATGACCTGGTGATTTACTGAGGTGATCTTTTGGCCTCCAGGTCCATCCCAATGCCTCATGTACTGTATTACCGTAATTACTCGGAAGTGTTTTTGCAAAGGTGTTTTTTTCCTGGATAATTCAAAGTACCGGGACCGAGTTCTGAAACGCTCTCGAAGTACCCTCCTGGTGTTTAGTTCCAGTAAAATCCGAAACAAGTCAGCCAAACAAGCCAGCTACAGAGTGGGCATATGTTCTGAAAATGGTGAGGAAGTAAACATAGTCCATGTCGTACTTGTATGCTACAAATGAGGATTTGAGGAGGGGGTGTCTTTAGATTTTGCATGGATGATTCTTGAAGTTATGATGTTTTGTAGAGCTTTGTTGTTGGGCTCTGGAAAGCCCTCTTCTGCCCACTTGGCTTGATATGTGGTTGGTTTTATGTTTTTTTTCGTTGATGACGTGGTAGATTTCCATTATTTTTGGTATTCTTGGGAGATTGAGTCGCCATGCTGGGATTGAGACGTTATTACAGTGGCCTAGGAATATGCTATTTTGGGTATGGACCCGGGTCCAGATCGTGGATTGGAGTGTCAGCGAAATCAGTGGGCACCATGTCAAGGTTTGGCATCACTGAGAAGGTAGTTGTAATGTACCCATCATTGCTTGGTTTAATACGGTAGATGAAAGCCGGTGGTTTATTGGTATACGAGACGATGCACCAGAAATCATGTTCGCACGACTTGTCTTTCTTTTTCTGGAGGATAATATTGATCCACTCTTGTGGGACACCTCGTTTGACTTTTTCAATGGCGTTTCTTTCTTGTATAGTTTTCCCACAAGTGAAAAGAGAGAGTTGTTGGTGGAAGATGTGTTTAAGTTGGTATTCTCTTTCAAGTAGAAAATTGTCTCACTTGTCTAAGCCGAAAGGCTTATCGTTTGGTTTCATAATGAAATGGTTGAAGGCGACGTATTCTTGTAGCAATTCTTGTCAAAGTAGTGTCGGTGGTAGGATTTTTGGGTTAGAAGTGAAGTATGGCGGTCCATTTAGAGTTCTGGTGTCCTTTGAACTTGACACCTAAACTTGAGGGTGAGAGAGGAAAAAATGACCTTTTTTTTAGAAGCTAAGGGTAGTGCAGGCTACATTCTTCCAGGCAGCTTGCATAGTGGAGAGGAAGTTGTATGCACGGAACGCTTGTTGTGCTTGAACTAGGGTTTTTGGCCAAATTACACCCATACCTCCTTTATTGGGATGGGTTATTGCTAGTTTTTTTTTCTTCTAGAACATAGTTTTCCATCTTTTTTGGAGGCAGGAAGTAGGTTGAGAAATGTGGTTTGGAATTGTTTTAGTGTTTCTGGCAATGGTGGGCACAGATCGGAGTGGAAAAGGAATTTGGGGATGAGGTAGCTATTAAAAATGATGATTAGGGTAGGGAGTGTGAAGTGGAGAGTACGCCCTTGTAAGGCAGATTCTTTGATTCTTTGGTTCGTTTAGTCCACATGGTCGTGCTTTGACTGTCGTGATCTAGGTTGATACCCAGGAGCCGTTGAGGCTCTACAGATACTTGGTAGATTTCCGAGTTTGGAGCCGATGTATTTGGTCCAGCAGTGAAAACGATTTTTTTTCTTTGTTTGCCTTGAGACCAGTCAGATCTTTGCTGATGTCTAAGACTTGTGTGGCCTTGTCTAGGTTGAACTGGTCTTTGACAAGGATCGTTCTATCATTTGCATATGCACCAAAACTAGGGCAGTGCACAGAGGAGGGGTCGACTTTGTTAATTGTATGTGCAAAGTATTGATTGAGAGAATCCATTGCTATGATGGAGAGTAGTGGAGAGATTGGGCAGCCTTGTCTCACCCCTGTTTCTGTGGTGATCTGTGGTGTTAGGTGGCCATTGAGTAGAAAGCTTGTTCGTGTGTGGTGTAGTGTGGCTTGGATCCATTTGATGTATATTGGTGGAAAACCCACATTTTGCATACTGCGGTAAAGGTGTGGGCGGAGGAGGGTGTCATATGCTTTTTCAAAGTCAGCAAGGAGGAACGTTAGACTGGTTTTAGTGTGGGTCGTCCAGTGTTGCATGCCTAGAATGCATGATAGAGTGTCTTTGGTGTTTCGGCGTGTGATAAAACCAGTTTGTTCCGGGTTGATGATGTGTGGTAAAATGTCTTGAAGTCTGTTGGCTATAGCTTTGGCTATAATTTCATAGTCTGTGTTGAGTGGTGTGATAGGTCTGTAGTTTCGGATGTCGGTCGGGTCACCTTTTTTGAAAAGAAGGCAGGTAACTGAGTATGTGAACTCAACGAATTTTCCCGGTTCGTTAAGAAAGGCTTCAAAGGCTGTTAGAAGGTTAGATCCGATGAGTTCCGGGGCCTCTTTGTAGAATTCGGCAGGGATGTCGTCCGGTCCTGGGGCTTTGTTTGTAGCCATCTGGGAGATATTTTCCCGGATTTCTTCAGTGGTGAGCGGGGCTTGTAAGGCTCGTAGGAACTGTTGAGGGATTTTCTTGAGTGGTGGCATTCTTAGCGGAGGCAAAGCTTGTGTCGGTTGCAAGAACAACTGATGGCAGAAGGATGTTATGATGGAGGCCAATTCTCTAGGAACAGTGGGGACTTTGCCGTCAATGTTTTTTAGAGCCGTGATAGTTGCATGGATGTGACTGGACAGGTATTTTGAGGCTTGTTCTAGACCATCTGAGTATCTGAGTTGTGTAACAGTGTGATTGTGTTTATTTTATGTGAGGATGTATTTTCTGAGAGATTGCTCATTTTTGTATAGTTCAGAATGAATCTTGTGATCACTTGGGTGAATACATCTTTCATGTTGTAGAAGCTTGATCTTTTGATTGAGATCTGCTATGGTTTTGATTCGACGCTTGTGTTCTTCAACGCTGTATTTTTTGAAAGCCATTTTTACGATGGTTTTGTATGATGACCAGATTGCATGTTTGAGCTTTTTGAGACGTTCTTGGCCGAAGGGCCTGGTGAGGAGGGAGGTGTTTAGCTTCCATGAACCTTTTCCCGGTTTGTGTGTGCATTGGAGGTTGATTTCTATGAGTGGGGCAACAATGTGGTCGGACAGGGATTCTAGAATGGCAACATGTGTAGTTGTTTTGACGATGTGGGAAAGAGAGAAATCGGAACATATGAAATCAATCCTTGAGGATGATTTATGTGGGGAAGAATGAAAGGTGAAGAAGGAGGAGAGGGGATCTAGGGCCCTGAAGCTATCTTGAAGTTCATGGGTGCTTAACAGGTTTGTGATAGAATGGGAAATTTTAGACATTTCTTGAGGATTTCTGTCGATATCATCGGAGGTCGTGTTGAAGTCGCCGAGTAGGAATTTTTTTTCGTGGCTTTGTAAGAAGCCATCTAGGTCTTACCAAAAATTCTTTCTTTGTTTCAATAGAGATGGTGCATAGATAGAGAGGTCAGGGTCAGTGGTGTACCATGTACATCAAATTTTCTCTGTTGTATTCTTGTGTTACCAGTTTCAGTTGAAGACATGTGGTGGATGTTATCTAATTCTCTAAAGAGAAGGCAAACTCCTCCGGTTTGGGTGGACTCAGAGATGGTGTATTGCATGTCCCATCCGATCTGTTTCCGTAAGATTCTGTACTTTTCTGTAGTGTCAAGGTGTGTGTTTACGAGAGCAAAAAAGTGGGTCTGTATAAGGACAGGAAAATTTTGAGGAAAAGGAGTTTGGATGACTTTTTTATGCCATTAATGTTGAGGCATAATATAGAGATTGATGTCTCATTGGTGAGGGTACTACTGTTTTGTTTGCTTTCTTTTGGTCAGATGATAGCAAGTCATGAGAGCCTCTTTTAGAACCTGTACTACGGAATGTGGTAGGACAAACCAATGCAGCTCTGACAATATCACTCCTCCCGACATTCCACCACATCAGTAGTAACAAACCCTACCCTACACATAGCCCTGCCACAGGCTCATTGCCTTGGACTGATGGAAACTCTATAAAGAAAATCAACCCATTGAATCATGGTCCTTAGCAAAACACGAATGTTGGCACTAACACTCAAGCTTGTCACCCACAGACACACCAACCAACAAAAGTGCATCAATCTGCCGCGGTAGCCACCTGTCCTTCGTGTTTCGTACAAGAACCCTGCCTAACAAACATGGGAGAAGGAATCGGGGGAAACCAAGAAGAACAGGTTTCCAAAACCCCAGACCAATGGTACCAACGCCTCAAAACAAAACCTCAGCAGGACCACACATTATCACTCACATGCCCAATACTACCAACCCCACACAGGCCTAGGTGGATGAACTCCTACCAAACACCTTCTCCAGAGACCCCTCTCAACCGCCAGAGCTTCATCTGGGCCAGAATCAACCCCCCAAGCAACCAAAAGACGTCGCCCTCCCGTGGAGGTTGTCAATGTTCACGCGGCAGCCGTGCTTTGTGGGGGCGTTGCGCTCACTCAAGCAATGGTCAATGACCGTTGCTCTCTTGGCCGTCAGGCGAAATTCGAACCGCGACGGGTTTTTTCCCACTTTAATTCGAAGCCAAGAACTGGCAAATTATCAACCGTTACTGAAGTACCTAGGAGGACTAAATTTCTGGGTTTGGAAATGATCAAAATTATTTTCCTCCAAATGATTGCGGTGATACGGTATTGCAAGTGTCACATGTTTGCAGTTGACCGAGCACGGCTGCCTCGTGTGCAATGGCTAGAGGTTCTCATAACCGGTTGGAGGCCTCATTTGCATTTGCATGTTCTTGCATGCAAGTGCATGTCTGACCTGGTGCCGAACCTCAGCATCTGCATCCATTGCATCCGACCTGTTTACGTAGCTCCTGGTTTAGAAAGTGCCTCAATTTATCAAGTACGCCAAGAGATTGTCCGAAATAGAGGTTTCTGTTGTGATTTGTGACGACCCAGTCGACCTGTACAGTTTACTGTGACCACTCGGCCGTGTCCATACTCGTGCAGATCCCTGATGCGGACCCTGGTGGTACCGGTGTGGAATCTGGTGGTGGACTACCAGCTTGGAGCTGACCGACGACCGTTCCAGAGCTCCGGACACTGCCCGAGACTTCCTGCAGGTTTTTCTACAGCACGTATGAGTTTTTTGGTGGACTGGCCATGGGCCCGATTTGCATGTTTTGCATTGTGTGTCCACCAATTGATGCTGGATGTATGCATGTGACCAGTCGTAGCGTCCGGCTTGTGATCCTGCACGTCTAGGTTCAGACGGCGTAGCGTTCTGACATGTCTGCGCAGAGTTACGGGCAAGACAGTAGTTTTGGGCCAGTTTTAGGACAGATCTTGCACTGCCGCGTGCGACATCCGCCGTGCGCCGCGGCAGGTACTTATGCCATGGACCTGTTATTTTTCATTTCTCTCTGCAAATGCTATTGAAGCATTCTGACACTTTGCCTTGTGTCTCCTAGCCAGACCCTTGTCGTTGTGTGCACGACCTGTGACTGTCGTCACCATCTGACCAGGCACTGACGCCTGGTCGGCGGCTGTGTTGCTAGGAAGCTTCCACACATCTTCTCATGGTATCAGAGCGGTGAGACACTTCTTGCTGAGCTGTGCAGCAGAGACGCACCAGAGTATCAGCAGTGAGCGTCACCGCTGTTGCCGATTCATAGGGACCTGCCGACCACACCCGATTGCCGGAGACGTCACCCACGTGAGAGAACATCAGCAGCAGCCGCCGACCAGCAGCAGGTGACATCCGCACTAGCCGGCAACCACCAGCAGCTGCTTCCATTGGCATCAGCAGCGGCGGCAGCAGGCCACAACCGCGGCAGGCGGTGGCTGGCAGTAGCAGCCGCAGCCTGCGACAGCAGCAGCGCGCAGCAGCGGCAGCACAAAACAAAAGCAGCGCGCAGCACCGCTGCGCAACGGCGGCGGCGACGGCGGGCAGGAGCAGCGTGCAGTAGCAGAAGCGCTGAGCAGCAGCAGCAGCATACAGTAGCAGCAGCAGCAGCAACGCAACAGAGTAGCAGTGCAGCAGCAGCGTGCATTGGCAGTAGCGCGCAACAGCAGCTACGCATAGTAGCAGCAACAACAGCACGCAGCTGCGCTGCAGCACAGAAGTAGCACGCAGCTGCTGCCACAGTTGTGCAAGCAGCAGCAGCAGCTGCTGCGCGGCTGCTGCTGCAGGTGCCGGAGCCGCAACAGCAGCAGCCGAGCGGAAGCTGTTGCGAAGCTTCCGCATAGCTTCCGCGCGCCTGTTGCGGAGTAGCCGCCCCCTACGCAGCGGGGAAACAACCGCGGGAGTTGTAAAAAAAAGGGAGGGGGAGCTGATGTCAGCATTGTTCCTTGCTGATGTCATCAGGTCATGCTGACATCAGCAACCACCTGCTGACGTCAGCACTTGGTCAAATTTTTGGTTGGAGAGTTATATGTTTCCAGCATTTCAACTCCTCGAGAAACGTTGACATTTCCGCAATCCGACCAAGTTGACATCTCGGTTTATAATGAGTGGTGACATGGCTCCGTCCGGTGATAAGGGAAAGAAGATACTCGATCCCTCTTCTTCCTCCTCTGGAGTCATGAGCCCACGCTCGTAGGCCATTGAGGACCTGCAGAGCCAACAGAAAGATGTGACGCCTACAGCGGGAGCGGACTGACGCCATCCGTACACTCACTGAGCTTCTTCGTGCCCAGTCCACAATCCCACGATAGACCTCCGAGGGAGCTGCCGGTGTCACACCCTCTACAAAGCAGTCAGCCCCAGCATCGGAGACAGGAGCTGGGTCTGACCCGCCACATCTTGATCCTTGGGATGAGGATCCAGATTTGCCAGGCATGGAGGGCGACTCCCCGCACCGTGAGATTCGTGTGCTTCAAGAGCGTCTCCGCCAGCTCCAAACAAACTCTCGACCTCCACACACATCTTGTTTTCCTGAGATTCGATCGTCGCCTGACCTCCACCCCAGTGACTTCCCTCTTCCAGGTGTCTTCCCCATCCCTCGTCCTCCTCAGCATGTGGTTGCTCTCCCTACGGAGCGGCAACCCAAGGACTTCGAGACACCACCCCCACTGTATGCCAGCGAGGACGACTTTGAGTGCTGGGAGATCCTTTTCTAGGTTTGGACCTCTTCAGAGGGAGTGTGGCCCGACTATCACAGTCCGTTTCAGACTACGAACCAAGCACAGGTGCGGACAACAGCTAGGACGATGCACGGACTCCTTTACGCCATGCCGCACGAGACCGTTTCAACTTTCGCTCATTCCTTGGTGAGGCCGGCACAGACACTGGCGCCGATCCACGCAGGGTCTGGGACCTGGCATTATCCCTGCTTGCTGCAGAGATGCACGCCACCCGCACTGCGCACATTCGTGCCTTTCACTCCCTTCGTCAGGGGCCTGCCGAGCCTGCAGCCGACTACTGGCGACGCGCCATGCGCATCTACACGCGTCTTGGGACCTCAGGAGGTACCCAGCTGTGGGCGCTCCGCACAATCATGCTCGGAGTTTGCCTTCAGCACATAGACATCTTCATGAGCTACAGCAATGCTGTGCTCGAGCATTTTTCGGCCTCACTACAGCTTCTACCCTGGGCGCACCAGCTCTTCCTCTAGGTGACTTCTGCCCGTGAGGCAACCGTGGCCCATCAAGAGACTCCCCTTGCTGCAACAGTCGTCGCATCACCGCCGACGCCCCTCCTACAGTCCCCTTCTCCATCCTCCGTCATGTCCTCATCTTCCTCTTCCTCTTCCATCCCGCTTACACCAACTCAGACACAGGGTGTCGTGGCAGCAGCACAGGGGAAGAAGAAGGGGAAGCGCGGCTTGGGTCAGCAGCAGTCACAACAGCAGCCATCATCGGGTAGTAGTAGTGGACGCTCTGTTCACTGCTACAACTGTGGAGGCGCCCATCGCTACACCGAGTGCCAGCAGCCGCTTGACTGGGCGCGGATTACTTGCGGGCTTCAGGCTGCACACGCACTCCATTCTACATCCAGCAGCACATCCTCCGAGCGCGGGGCGACCATGACTGTAGCGGTTCCCGCTTCACCACCGGCGAGCAGTGGCGACCCGGACCCACGTGACCGCACCATCGCCGAGCTCCGACACCTTCTAGCGCTTCGCTTTCAGGGAGGTGCGAGTGTGTTGTCACAGCCGGGTGGTTCACAGACTGTTTGTCCGTCTGTTCTTGTGGCTCGGGATGACTCATATGGGGGGGCACAATCGGCATGTGATGACGATGGGCCTGACTATTCCGATTGGATTCATGAGTCTCACCTTTGTGCCCTTTGTCGTTCCTCCCCACCGACTGCCCAACGTCCTTTTGATGCCGAGTGTTCCATTGCCCGTTGTACACTGACGTCCTCCAGTCGTCATTCGGGTGGCACTTGGATTATCGATTCCGATGCCACTCATCATATGACCTGTCACCGTAGAAATTTCGTTGTTCTCGGTCCTGTCACGTCTGTTCGTTCCGTTCGCACAGCTCTGGTCAGTCCTTGCCAGTCCAGGGTGTTGGGGCCATCTGCCCCCCTGTATCTTTCCGAGGTGCTATTTGTGCCTGACCTTGAGCTTAGTTTGCTTTCTATACGTGCTTGCACACTGATGGGACTCCCTGTGGAGCACATTGCAGACTCCGTGACTGTGACTGATATTGACACTCGCAGCGTCATCCTTCATGCCTCTGTTGTGGATGAATTGTATCGTGCCTCTCGGACTTCTCCTCCGTGCTCCCCTTTCGCCTTAGCTCTTGTTTTTGTCACTGGTGTGCTGTCTCCTGAGCACCAGCGATTGCTTCATCGCCGTCTGTGTCATGTAGGCTCGGACACTGTGTTGAAGCTCATTCGGACACAGCCCGCCCTCGGTCTTGACGCTGCTTCGTTCGAGAAGCCGCCCAAGACCGACTATCTCTCATGCGCTCAGGGTATAATGCATCATTGCACCTACCCTGACTACCGTTCCCGCGCACTTCACCCTCTCGAGTTAGTCCATTCCGACCTTCTTGGTCCTCTTCCTGTCGAGTCCCTGTCTGATCGGGGCCGATACGTCCTGACCCTGACTGATGACTTCACCCGGATGCGGTGGGTCTACAGCCTACGCCAGAAGAGTGACGCCGCTCTCGTGGTTCGTCTATGGCTAGCGATGGCTGAGTGTCAGTCTCGTCACACGCTGCATACCTTCCGCTCGGATCGCGGCGGTGAGTTTCTTGGCAAGATGGACGGCTTCTTTGCCGAGCAAGGGATCTTTCACCAGGTCTCTGCTCTTGTTACTCCTCAGCAAAACGGTTTTTCTGAGCGCCGGAACCGCACCATGGAGGATGCGGTTCGTGCTATGCGGTCTGAGTATGGTCTCCCAGATTCCTTCGCTTTTGAAGGATTCGCCTACATGACTTGGGTCTGGAACCGCCTCCCGCACGGTCCTCTTCCGGACCACGTCACATCGTATGAGCTCTGGTTCGACCACCGTGCTGACCTTCGCCTTGCTCGAGTATGGGGATCATTGGCCTCTGTGTGGTACATCGAGGACCAGCAGGGGTCCAAGGTCTCACCGCCGGGTTGCTTGTATGTCTTCGTAAGCATCTCCCCACCGTACAAGGCCTGGCGTTTCTTGGACCCTACTCGTCGTCGCATCGTTGAGTCACGCGACACGCTCTTCTTTGAGTCCCTCACCTACCGTAACCAGACTTCGATCACGTCGCTATCCGCCACGCATGTTCCTACATATGAGGGTTCTAGACGGATGGGGGAGTCTACGCCTGCGAGCACCTCTCGCCAGGCTGATGTGTCCGTTCGAGCTCCCTTCACTTCTCGGTCCCCGGCTCTTGATGACCCAGCGATCATCGCCGTCGGTCCAGAGACCTCTCCTGCACAACCGGCTTCTACCATTTTACCTTCGCACCCCATAGGTACCCATACTCCTGTAACCGTGTCCACTCCTGTGACCATACCTGTGTCTGCTGGTACTCCCGCCTCTGTGCGTGGTTCAGCCTCACCTACTCCTGCTGTCATACCTAGTCATGTGTCTCCCACACACGCATCTCCTCGCACGACATCACCAGCTCCTTTGCCTCAGCCTTCACCAGCTGTGGTTGTGCCTGTCACTCAGCCCGAGGTGTGCCCCTCGAGCCTTGGTTACTCCCGTGAGCCTGGCGGTCGTCTTCGACCATTGGACTCTGGAACCCAGCGAGTGTCAGGTCCCGCACCCAGGCGCTCCGCTCGCAGCATCGCGAGTGGTGATCCCGGCACAAAGGCCCTAGGCCTGAGTGTCCACAATAAGCACACAGAGGTACATCCAGCGTTCCCCGTAGGGCACGATCTCGTCACTCGCGAGTTTCATATCACTTGTGATGCAGCAGTTGATCTTGTGGTCGTCAGACCTAACACTGAGGCGTGTGCTCTTGCCACGCAGAGCTCTCCGTCTATGGCGCGTGACCCGGTCACACTGAGGGAAGCTCTCTCATCACAGGATGCTGAAACTTGGCGTGCTACATGCGAGGATGAGCTTTGCGCCATCCCAAAGCACGGAGTCTACGAGCTAGTCGACCTTCCACGTGGGAGGAAGGCTATTCAGGTCAAGTGGGTCTTTCGCAAGAAAGTGAAGCTGGATGGCTCACTGGAACGCCATAAGGCCCGCTTGGTCGTCAAGGGGTACTCTCAGATGGAGGGCATCGATTACACTGATACCTTTGCCCCTGTCGGCCGCATGACCCCAACTCAAGCTCTGGTCGGTGTAGTGGCTCAGCATGACTGGGAACTGCACCAGATGGATGTGAACAATGCGTTCCTCCATGGCTCTGTGGATGAGTAGATTTACGTGGCTCAGCCACCTGGCTTTGAGGACGGTGACAAGGTCTGGCACTTGCGCAAGTCCTTGCACGGCCTCAAGCAGTCTCCGCAGTGTTGGAACCGGGAGATCACGGGCACTTTGACTCATGCGGGATATGTACAGAGCGAGGCAGATCCCTCTCTCTTCATCCGATGGACACCTGAGCAGTTCACCGGCATCCTGGTCTATGTCGATGACCTTCTGATCGCGTCTCCTTTACTGGAAGCCGTGAAGGAGGCCAAGGCTTTCCTCCAAACTGCCTACAGGATGAAGGACCTTGGTCCTGCAACGGTGTTTCTTGGCATGGAGATTGTGCGAGATCGCAGATGTCGGACCCTACTGCTTCATCAGGCCCGATACGCACGAGTTGTGGGGGAGCGCTTTAGCGACCTCCTTGGCGCAGTGCCCACCGCTTCCACACCTCTCTAGCCCGATGGGCAGGATGCCCTGAAGGTGGATGATCCCACACAGCTTGGGGAGACAGTGGATGTGACCTTGTTCCTTCGTTTCATCGAATCTTTGATGTACCTGGCCACTGCCAAACGTCATGAAATCGCTTTTGCCGTCAACCTCCTCGCTCAGTTTTCGCAAGCTCCACGTGCCAGAGTCCTTCACGCGGCTTTGCAAGTGGTGCGGTATGTGGTCTCCACACCGTGCCTCGGACTCTGCTTTCGCCGGCAGTGTTCGGTGGTCCTTGACGGCTACACTGACAGCGACCGGGCCTGGAGCCTAGATGGACACAGTCGCATTAGTTGCGTGTTCTTGCTCGGTGGTACCGCTCTGTCCTGACGCAGCGGGAAGCAAGGCTGCATCGCACGTAGCTCATCGGAGGCAGAGTACGTTGCTCTGGTTGCAGGGGCTGCTGAGGCGGTATGGTTGTAGCGACTGTTCCATGAGCTGGGTCAGTCAGTACCCGCCATTGTGCTTCATTGCGACAACCAGAGTGCTCTCGCCATGGCGGAGAACTCTGGTGTCTTTCACGCACGCACGAAGCACATTGCGGTTGAGAATCACTTTGTGCGTGATCTGGTGGAGTGACACGTGATCTCCGTCATATGGGTTGGCACTGACATGCAGCGTGCTGATTTCTTGACGAAGGCACTAGCTCGCGGCAAGTTCTTGGTGGCCATTCGTTCTGATGGGCTTCGCCCCTTGCCTGAAAGTGGTTGAGTGTGGGGTGTGTCCGTGTCACATCTGTTTTGCACTCGTGCTTGTCTCAGTGCTGCACGTGTTTGGACATGCGTACCATCGGATCATGGGGGAGTGTTGTGATTTGTGACGTTCCTGTCGACCTGTACAGTTTACTGTGACCACTCGGTCGTGTCCATACTCGTGCAGATCCTTGATGCGGACCCTGGTGGTACCGGTGCCGCGTTTGGTGGTGCACTACCAGCTTGGAGCTGACCGACGACCGTTGTAGAGCTCCGGACACTGCCGGGGACTTACTGCAGGTTTTTCTGCAGCACGCATGAGTTTTTCGGTGGACTGGCCATGGGCCCCATTTGCATGTTTTGCATTGTGTGTCCACTGTTTGATGCTGGATGTATGCATGTGACCAGTCGTAGCATCCGGCTTGTGATCCTGCATGTCTAGGTTCACACGGCGTAGCGTTCTGACATGTATGCGCAGAGTTACGGCCAAAATAGTGGTTTTGGGCCGGTTTAGGACAGATCTTGCCCTGCCGCGTGCGACACCCGCCGTGCGCCGCGACAGGTACTTATGCCATGGACCTGTCATTTGTCATTTCTCTCTGCAAATGCTATTGAAGCATCTTGACACTTTGCCTTGTGTCTCCTAGCCAGACTCTTGCCATTGTGTGCACGACCTGTGACTGTCGTCACCGTCTGACGAGACACTGACGCCTGGTCGTCGACTGTGTCGCTAGGAAGCTTCCACACATCTTCTCAATTTCTCCATGCACCTTGAAACAACCCACGCACATCATCCAATGTGTGCTACAATACTTGTGTCCTTCTCGAGTCACTATCTCTCCTTTGGACCACACGA
>SZWC01009010.1:95816-111516 GCA_023375785.1 Penium margaritaceum | reverse complement strand
GAAGTGAAATACAACGAGGTCCGAGGTCCTACATATGGAGCAAATGAGGACGCGCCACCCAGTTCGGTTGGCGCGCTCGAACACAATTCCAACGGCTTGTAGCCGTTAACTGGACCAGTCCAAAGTGTGGCGAATTCCTAATGCGGGCAAGGTCATGAGAATGCCCCGCATCATTGATTTGTAACGACGTAGAACCTATACTAACTACTTTAACACATGTATATTTAGACTGTAACGTGGATATAGATGTTCAAATATTGTCATCGTTGACCATATTCGTGTTTAATCTTCACTTTGTATTTTCTTTTTGTTCGCTGAATGTGTCATTTCCATTTTCTTGCTCTACTGTTGGCCTTCACGTCTTTGCACTTCTCTGCAAGAACCCGATGGGGGTACTCAAGAAGTGGGTTGGTGCCGGGACATTTTAAGTACCCCCATCGAAGGACAAACATTTCAACCCCCCCGTACAATCTTTTCCGCCATTAGCTACCCCCATCGAGGACCTCGCTGCCTTCATCGGTGTCCGAGTCTAACGGAAGTGGAAATCCCTTTTGATGTTACTGCCATCCACCAGTATCGAAAATTGGGAAAAGGCTTTGTCTTTAGAGAGCCTCATATTTGGTTGTCAAGTGATTCAAAGATGGATGCAATTTTGACTCATTTTCCAATTGACGGCAGAGAAACGACTCTCACTCGCCCCAAAAGTGCTTCACAACATGAAAAAACAGGTTTGCATTAAAAAAAGCCAATTACCTTTTTTGCGATCAGATTTGATAAGAATTGTAACGAATCGTTCCACTCCCTGTGTAGTACCACGTAGTCGTAGACACAAAACAAACGTTCACATCAAGAATATCAGGACCGCAAATAGCACCAGTTGCAACTCTCGAGAGTGTCAGCGGTGATCGGGCGAGCTGACGTAGTATGTAAACGACAAGCTGAAATGCACTTCTATGTGTTGCCTTTTCCTCCTTAAATCTCATTGACACACAATGACAACCGTATGCAACAGTTTCACAAAGAATAGCTCTCCTGGCCTTGTGAAGTTGTACTGACTTTCAGTTTTGTATTCGGACTAGAAGTTGCAATGCTGGAAAATCCGACACAGACTACCCAATGTGTGCAAATTTTCTACATTCTTCTCATATAAAATACAAAAAAAAGCAACATCATTAGTGAAGCCAAGACAAAATAAATTAAGTAAAATGAAGAAAACATTTCTATCATAGATGAAATACAAACATAACAAAAGCAAAGATGTTACTTTCATCCTGCTAATTTAAGCAACTTCCCTCCTCATCAAATTAAAGAAATGACTAGTGGAGATGGGACTCCCACATAGAACCCAGATACCCAATAAGACCGCCAATGCTAGGTAGGAAAAAATGAAATGAATGCAATGTCAATGCTTAAAGGCACAAGCTATCACAAACACCTGTCATGGAAAGCGTCTTAGGGTGGATCAAGACTCTTTATGCCTTATGGTTGAGTGAGAAACAACTACAATGATTTGTTACCAAAACATGGAAAAATTGGCATTCCAATCGATGATCTCCAAAAATAATTACGAGATTCTTTTGTATTTCATCATTTTCTTTCGTCAACAAGCCCTATAGGGTGTTGAAATATTGCTGTGTGCAAAGCATGTACACATGGATGGTGCATGAGTTCCTAAGTATACCTGTGCAATGTATCATAAGCTAAGTCATTAGGTGGGACCACACTGACTAAGCTAGATGCACAAAACAGAGTGAGGGCAGGAATTAGACATCGCCCTACACTGGCAATCTAAAATCATGACTTAACATGTCTCCCATATCCCCATAAAAACAACATACATGGAAAGCTTTAGCACTATATTTGTGATAGAAGTGATCTATAAGCCTAATGTGAGCATGAGGTAGCATTGAAAAACCCGCAGCACCAAAGCCTCTTACAGAAGCTGTACCATGGCACCTTATAATGCTCTTTAATAAAGAAAAATCCCCCATAGCTGAGCATACAACCAAGGTGAAGAGGATGCTTCCACGGAGAGGAAGCTTCCATTCGCAGGAAACCTCCTCAAGCCAGGTTTATTGACATCAACGATTCACGTACATGTGAAGGGATCATTCATATGAAGGCGTTACAACTTTAGTAATCAACTACTCTCTCATCGATGATATGCCACAAGATTTGAGGATTTAGAACTAAGTAATGACAAGCATCTACACACTCATGTGAGAATTTGTGGTGCAAAAATAGTTGTTAACTAAAACTTCATTCTACCGAAGGAAGCTTATGCGGCCACCAATGACGAAGTGGAATTGCGATGGTTGGACGTATAAGAGGCGACGGCCTTTGCACACCATCATATATAGTAAACAATATTGAAAGCTTATGAACTTATTAAACCTCAATGATAAGAGCATCACCAGACTCCGTTCAAGGCTACATGCCTGAGCAATGGACAACCTTTTACCCAAATACTAGAGATGTATAAAAGACCCTTGAAAGCCTTGTAAGAATTTGGGTGGCGTTCAACCCCTCATCAGCAATTTAATCCGGGTTCTTGGTTGCAACATTAGGTGGAAGAAGATCTAGGAGATCCTAACAAGGCCCCTCTGAACCAGGCAAGGCCTGTTAGCTTGGAAGGAGGATACCTTGACTTCATAAAGTCCTTTTTCTTCAACAAAGGTGGGTTTATAGATACCCTTGTGAAAATGACATTGACAGCCAATCAGGAGTCGCGCTCAAATTCGGGCCCAAGAACGATGTGAGAGAATGTGTTAAGCTTTTGTAACTAATATTCCTTATCCACATGCTGAAATTATACTTTCTATGTTTAACAAGATAGTATTCCACTCTTTTACTTCCATGAGGTTACAACCAAATGTATGGGGAAAACTTGGTAGACAACGGAAATGTTCTAAGGCAATAAGGTATTTCCGTTCTAGTCTTGCCTGTGCCTCAAAGCTCTACACCTTGAAACAGAAGGATCGAAAAAGTAAACCCAAAAATAATTGAGTGAAATTTGGCAAGTTTTTTAGGAGTGTTTTGAATCACAAATAGGGGTATTTGGTTGCATGAGAAAACATAGTGTTATTCAAAAGGATTTTTCTTCGATCATGATTGTGAAATGTGCCCATTTTTATTTTCTTTTTTTAAGACATACAAACAGCATGCTTTGATTTACCTTTTTGTATTTTCCTCCATTGTAGCCAAACGTAAACATCAAAAACAAAACTTTTGTAGTGGGATTGCGTGCTCAAAGGGTTAATTCTGATTATGATGCCGCAAGGGAGTGATGCTAGGTAAATTATTATCATGATTTGCATTTATCTTATGTGAGAATATAATCTCATAGTAAAATTGAGACACCAAATTCCCTTTGAACAAGCATGGAGTTTCCAAAATTGCCACTAATCTTACAAAAGACGAGGATTAGAGTATGGCGCAGTATGTTACATGTTAGACTTACATGTTTTGGGTTACTTTAATGTGGGTATTAATATTGTTCAAAATTTAATCACAGAAAAAATTGACTTCCAAGTTAATACATTAATATCCTATGTGAATGTTTGCAAACTACCATGTTTAGTTTCTACACATCGAATTGAGACTAATTTTATTATTTTCTACAAGGGTTTAAGTTTTTTCCTTATCATATTCAAATGTCTCAATAGATTACAGATAATAGAAAGCGAAGTTATCATTCTACAAAAGCACCATAATTGTCACAAAACCATGTGAATGATAAGTGGAATCGTAATAAGGACCATTCATGATGTAGATTCACACACGTTTCTAAATTTGAGTGCCCATGATCCCCATGATATTATACGTTCGTAAAAACGTTATGTGATGTTCAACAATGCATCACTTCATCATACTAGACGTATTTCCTATGTGAAATTTCTTTAGTTCCAAAATTTCCCAAGAGGTGGTGTACTGAAAACCACAGGCCTCTTTATCATCTTAACCAACTTAAACACTTGGTATTCAAATGAACTGGTGGTAGGGGTGTAGCCATGAACTTCAATCATACCATGAAACCTGCAAACATGCTTTGTAATAATTCATTAATCTGAAAGTGTAGAAACCTCATTTTGAATATGATTTGAAACATCAAACATAAAAATATTATTGATGTTATAAAATATTGCAAAATTCTAGGAACAAAAGAATATGATTAAGGTGAATACTCAAGAATTGATTTGTGGAAAGGAAAAATGTTGCAATCTACGGGAAAAGACAACGCTGGTTTACTTACTTGGATCACTAACAAAACTTCAAGCTGCTCAATAAAGCAGACTCCGTTTCCACTAGTATTGCTTCCAGTTTTGACATTACTTCAATATTACAAAACAGATGTCAATCGAATGGCTTCGTTTTGCGGGGGGGGGATCTTTACAAATCTAAATCATGATAAGCCATGCAAACCAATGGAAATTCCAAAATCCTAACTGATTCTTAAAGTCGTTCAGCCTTCATAAGGAAATTTGCTAATGCAAATTGCAAAGGAAAATTAAAACATTATAATAGAACTTCTCTAGGTTCTCTTCCTTTCATTGAAAAACCTTTTGGCCATGAGTTTTCATGTCTTTGAGGCTTTTGCTTTATTGTACGAAAACATTATGAGAAAAAGAAGCATTCCATGATAGCAAACTTTCAACGTACACTGACATTTTCACCAAAGTTTTTCTAATTTATGCGTACATAATTTGTGTTAATATTCTTTTTTACCTGATAACAAAAACAATTATGTGATTATGAGTTTTGCACTTTTTAGAAAGTTTAGTGAAAATTGTAAGACAGATGTTTTTCGTTTTTAGCATTCCTTCTACTCAAAGTATCGCTTGTGGTTAAGTGGTTATCAAAAGGAGCAATGCCATATGTAAAAACTTCAAAATCATTAAAGGAAGATATTTTAATTATTTTCTATAGATTTTGAGACAATTTTACCTTGAAATGAGTGAAATCGGCATAGTTCTCTTGAATACGGAAGTGGGAGGGGGAGGACGGAGTGAATGGTGCGAGAGCTAAGTGACAGCTCGACACTTAGCTTCTCTCGGGACCCGAGTGGCTCTCGTCTCTGTGACAGGGGATGCCAAGAGTTACCCGAGAGCTGACTCCGGCTCTTGGTGCTATGAGGGGAGACGGGCTCTTGAGAGCTGTGAGGGGGGAATGTTCTCGAAAGCTGTGAGGGAGAGTGGTCTCGAGAGCTTAGAGGGGGACCAAGGCGAGGAGAGTTGGAGCGAGGCGAGGATCGAGAGTTGAAATAATCGAATTTGTTAGAAAGAATGAGTGAATGGAGCAAGCAACATAGACCCTCATCGGGTCGCCTGCGCTTCCACGTGTGGTTAGCAACTTAGTTTGGTGAACCAAACAAAACACGTACAAGTCACGTGGGCAAACTTCGTGCGTGGCCTTGGAACATTCACACATCAAGACGTACGACTCGTAAGAAATCTAAGATGCAAGATGCAATAGGTCGAATATGGAGTAGGAGGACTAAACGAGATGTGCTACCACATGAAACAATTGTTTTCTACTTAAACATTACAACACAAGCAAGGGTGGATGTCCTAAGAAGGAAGCTTAAACAACACACCACACGCCTTTAAGAGACCAAAGAAGCCACTAGCAAAAAAAGTAGGTGAAGTGCAAAAAGGACCCAGAAGGTCAACCCCACAGGATCGTCCAACCGTATGCAACTGTCCAAAGACACCCAGTCGGGAGCACCCTAGTCTAGGAACCCCTTCAAAAGAACCCCTTTAGAAGTCTACGGCTGAAGAATGTGACTAAACGCACCCGTCTAGGAGAACCCATCTAGAGGCACCCATTAAGGCGCACACCGCTAGAATCACCTTGCCAGAAGCACCGCATGGGGTTGAAGGCACCCCATGAGAGTCCCCACCTGAAGCGCACAGAATGCCACCAGCGCAAACGAGCGGAGGTTGTCGGCCAGGCGAATCGCGCCTCCAAGATGAGGTGCCACGGCAAAAGGGTCAGGGGCCTACAGATAGCCGAGCAAGGTCACAAGGCAAACGAGGGGCAAGGAGGGGGGGGTGAGGGGGCGGGGGCACCAACAAGGAGGCATGGGCAGGGGCCAAGGGAGTGGGGCAAGAAGGCTATGAGGTAGGCCAGTGGGGACAACCTGCGTGTAGCGAAGTGGGAGGGGAGAATGGATGTAAAGGCAGTAGAGAGAAAATCACTGACAAGATGACCAGAAAACCCAAGCAACAGAGAGCAGAGGGGGACAGGGCAGGGGAAGTGAGATGTATCAGTCAGCCGGGGGGAGGGTGCGCAGACTAATCGTAGTGTTGTTGGCGACAAAGGTGGGCAGGTGAGAGGCCTTGGTGAGGAAGTCGACCAACTGAAATTCTACAGAGATGAATCGCAGACAGATGTCACCAATGGCGACAATATCGCAGAAATAGTGGTGCTTGACACTGGTGTGCTTCGTGCGCTGGTGAAGTGCATTGGCATTCCAAACAATGGCCGGATTGCTCTCAGTATCAGTGTAGAGGGGCACATATTGCGTGGGGAGATGGAACATTCCAAGGAGGTGGTGGAGCCTCACAACCTGAGAGCTTGCACTACCCAAGGCCATGTACTCAGCCTCTCATGAGGTGCGAGCAACGCAACCCTGCTTGCCGTTATGCTAGAAAATGATAGCGGTACCGAGAGGGAAGACAAAGCCACTATGACTTTGAGCGTTTGCATTGTAGGCATAAACATTGTTAGCGAAGCCCTTAAGAAGAAGTATGCTTGACACAACGGGGATGGCGAGCCCAGTCGAGGCAAACTCGAAGACATAGTGTAGGACATATACAACATAACGGAGGTGTGCTGTGTGAGGCTCCCGAGCATTTTGAGCAAGAAACATTATCGCATAGGTGATGTCCAGACGTGTGGTGCTATTTAGATACGTAAGAGCCCCAACAATGTGCTGAAAGGTGACGACAGACTTGAGCTCTCTAGACGCGGTGTCATGGGCAGCACGGAGTGTGGGCTAAATGCCCGGCGGCATGGGAGAGGAGGTACCGAGGAGATTCCACAACAGGTCAATGTCAGAGCAAAGGCGGTCGGCGAGAGTGAAGACATAACGCTCTTCGTGGACATGGAGAAAGCAAGGAAGACACTCGAACTGCATCTTGAGAAGGCATGTTTTTCAAGATGCATACAAGATGGACCACCTAGGTCCTTCATATGATACGCTTAGCTCAGAAGGCCCTTGGCCTTGATGATTACAGAGGAGAATGGCGAGGTGATGAGCAAGTCATCAATGTACACCAAAATGAATGCAGGCACAACATGCATGTTGCGAATGAAGAGGGAAGGGTCAGAATGGCTGGGATGGAAGCCCCCACAGATAAGGGTGAAGGTGAGCTCCTTGTTCCTACAACGAGGTGACTAGCCAAGACTGTAAAATGCACAATGGAGGCAGCACACCTTCATAGAGCCATCACAGAAGCCTGAGGCTGAACCATGTACAGCTCCTCATCTCGACAGTAGTGGAAAAGAATGTTGTTCATGTATATCTGATGAAGCTCCCAGTGGAAGGAAGCGGCCACTTAGATGACATCGCGACGCGTTGTGAAACGGCCGATTGGGGGATAGGTATCGTTGAAGTCAACGCCAAGGATCTAGGAGCATCCCTTTGTGGTGAGGTAGGCTTTTCACCGCTCAAGAGCACCGGTGGTCGTGTAAGTTTTATGGAGATTCCACTTGTCCTTGATCATTGTGCAACCAGGAGGGAGATCACCGAGCTCTAGGACGCCATGTTGGAGAGTGCAGCTAAGTGAGCTAGACACGCCACGTTCCAAGTAGCAGCGTCCGGACAGGAAAGGACGTCGGTGTGCATAAGAAGATTGGAGTTGTCATCAGGCGAAAGAGAAGAGTTCGTAGGTGGGGGAGAGGTCATAGCAAGTTCGCGAGCAACAATCATGGGGGCGGTGACATACTGGTAGTCTGTGCAAACATCCACCGAATCTCAGAAATCAAGGTGAAAAAACAGACGATCGTGAGCATAACTTGGATGAAAAGTGTACACAAGGATGGAACGGGGCGTGGAGGCGGGAGATGGAGAAGAGACAATACACGAGACTGGTTCAGGGGGTGAAGTAGAAGGGGTGGAAAGCAAACCAAGGAGAGGGGGAGGGAGGGATGTCGCGGGCCCCGAGAACATGGGAGAGATTGCATCGGTGGCAGGTGTGGGCGGAGTGGGGGCAGAAGAGCGTGGAGGCAAAGGTAGGAGGGGTGGAGGGGGAAGAGAAGCCAGGGAGTCTGAGGGGATTGATGTGGGAGGATGAAGCACAAGTGGACACACGAGAGGAAGGGACGGAGGTAGGGGAAGGAAAGGGGTGACAAGGCAGGATAAAGTGCGAGTAGTGCAGGAGCATGTGTAAAAGGAGACAAGAGAAGGATGAAGGGGAGTGTCCGACACAAGGTAAGAGGGAGGGAAAGGGGAGGAGTGGGAGTGGAAGGAGGAGGGGGGATGCGAGAGGAAAGGGGAGAGGAAGTGATGGGGAAAATGATGACAGTGAAAGGAGGTGAGGGGAGAACAAGGGGCCACGCCCACGTAGTGTGGTCGCACATCCAGGAAGAGGCGCAGACAGGAGCACGAGGCAGCAATAACAGGGCAGGGGTGGGTGGGCAAGGGGAGGAGAGAGGAGTACAAAGATGTGTAGGTGGAACAGGGCACAGTGAGAGAGTGGGAATAGGGAAGAGGGTCCCATGGACTAGGACAGTGAGGAGGGGAGACAAGGGTGTGGTATGTGAGAAAGGCAGGGCAGGTGGGGATAACAGATGGGGTGAACGGGGGGCAGGAGGAATATGGCCATCAGAAAAATCACACGGGCAGGGAGGGGGCTGAGCATCGTCCTCAGGAATGTCCTTAATGGAGAGGAGAACAAGGTCGAAACAACGAGTGAGGACTCGCACACGTGGGGAGAAAAGTGCATGAGCAGCGGTCAGGGCGTGGGTATTAGGCAAGGATAGAGGTGGAATACCGTGGGGAGGGGGGGAAGGGAGTCGGCGATGGTACAAGGGCAGGAAGGGGGGAAACACACAGCGGGCTGCCATGATGATGGGACAGAGGCAAGGGGAGAGGGGAGGATACCGGAGGCATTCACAAGGGAGGGGCCGGGAGCATGTAGCGAGTGCGAGAGGCACAAGGAGCACGGAGGAAGGGGACAGAGATGGGGGCGCAAGGGGCATGACAGTAGTGGGGAGAGGCCATGGGAAAGAAAATGCTGCATTGATGGGAGTGGGGGCTGGGATGGGAGAAGAAGCGGGGACCAACGGGACAAGAGGAGGGGGAACAAGAGGGGGACCAGGCAAGACCGACAAGTGCACACTGGGAGAAAGGGGGAAGGGAGGAGGGGTGGATGGGGTGGGAAGGCTAGCAGGGCAAATAAGGGAGAAAATAGGTGCAAGAGATGCGAGAGGAGGCTCGAAAGATGGTGGAGACCTAGCATAGACAAGGCCATTGGTAGAGGAACCAGTGACAGAGGTCAAAGAGGGAATAACACATTGTGTGTGAAACGTTCTTTATGTCAACTATTCAAAGAAGCGAGCATGACATGACTCAAAGCTGCGATGCGCGATCATGTCCCAAAACCGATGCGCACGTGAGCATGGAGCAACACCAACTATGACAGAAAGACAGCCAAGTGGATCGAGCTTACCAGACCAAGAGGGGGAGGCGAGATAAACGATGGCCATGGTGCCCTATACCACGTTTGGCTCAGGTCGGTGCGCCAAACAAAGAAGAGCTCAAATGGTGTGGTTTTGGGTGCTAGAGGCCCGTGCGGAATGCAGTTCCACACCTAGTTTCGGTATGAGATACAATAGACCAGATGTTATGCCTGCGGTGAAGGAAACCGGCTTCAACCATCATGGTGCAAATGGACTCAATAAGAGTGCGGTTCCAGCAATCTGTGACCCCATTCTGCTGAGGAGAATAATGGGCAGAGAGCTCATGAACAACACCCCCATGAATGCGGTGTCACCTAAAAACTCACCGTTGCAATCGGAGTATACGTGCAAAAGCTGGCGACGGCTCTGATGTTGGGCTGAAGCATACCACGACTGGATGGTCGCTGCGACATCATTCTTTGCTCAAAAGACAATCACCCACATGAATCAAGAGTAGTCGAAAATCTGGTGGAGCACGTATGTGGCATGCTCAGCGAGAAACTTGTCCTGGAGAGGACCGAGGACGTCGTCATGAACCAGTTCGAGCGGTGAAGAGGTGCGAGAGGGGGAGGGCAGAAACGGGTGGCGATGCATCTTATCGACTACACAGAAGTTGTAGTCCGAAGTGTATAGGGCTCAGCTTGAAGTGTCAGACAAGCCATTGGTTGGGAGATAATGAAGGAGAGAGGTGACGGTGGAAACTAGGAGATGACAAAGGCAACGGTGAAGGAGGTGCAAGTGGGCAGACTGAGAGAGGGCGACAAGTGCAACATCATCAGTTGCGTGGGTAGAGAGAGATAGAGTGGGTGCTAAGTACCTGATAGAGGCCCTTAGCAGGTCGGCAAAAACTACTAAGGAGAACACGCCCACTGGCCTGATCAGAGACAGCGATGATACCAAGCGCATATGTGGTGGTAGAGCCGCAAGTATCAAGTGCAGGAACAAAAAGGAAAGAGAAGTCAAGGGAAGGAACATTGAGAACGGAGGTCAGGAACCGATCACTTGTATTGGAAGTCAAGTAGATAGTGCCAACATCAAGAACTGGCAGAGGCACTATATCACAGGTAAAAAAAGCTGTGATAACAGAAACATGACTGAACGACGTGAAGATCTCACGGACAGACCACATGTGGTCAGTAGCCGCCCCGTCAAAAAACCACGATGGAGAGGACACGCTTGTTGTAGGAAAGAAGGCAGCAAGAAATCATGCGCAAAGACACGCCCTTGGACAAAGGGAGTGAGGATGAGAGTGCAAGAGACGGTAGGGAAGAGGCAGAAGTGGCAAGAAAATCAAACAAGGGAGAGGTACCAGCTGGTGGAGGACCGTCGAGGACACCCTTTGTAATGACACAGCGGATGAGGGCGATGATGGCATCCTCACCGACAGGAGGAGCAGCAGCAACAAGAGGCGTGGGCGACCTGGTGCAGCAATGGGAGCAGGTCCGAAAGGCCCAAGGAGAGGCGGGTCAGGAGCGGCACCCAGGTCATGTCCACCAAGAAGTGCACAATGGCAAGCAATCTACTCATGAAGGTCACAAACCAGAGGAATGGAACATGCATCATGATGATGATCCATGGCGTCTTAGTTCTAGCAGATAGGCAAATGACAAACCTCATCTACCGGTGGGGGCCTGTATAATAAGAGCCTGGGCGGAAGAGGTGGAAGGATGACCTTAACAACATCAAGAAGATTTGGAAAACCAACATCTGCAACCGGCTGGGAGGTTTTCTATAACACCCAAAGACCATCCAAGAGAGCGGGGAAGACAATTCCAGGTGTCTGATAGGCATACTGAAAGGTCAAGACGAGAGGACATGCGATAAGAGCGCAAGAGAAGATAGGACCAAGCTGTTGATGACAAAGGTCACAAATGCCTTGTCCTTGAGGGAGGCACCTCCGTGAGAAGCTCGCTATGAAGAAGCTCAGTACGACTGAAGAATCCCCCAAGAGACTTGTAAGGATGATGGCGGTGAGCGCAAAGGCCGGCCAGAAGGGAGGCGGCAGAGTGAAGAGGATCAGAAGAGTATACCGCAAGGAGAGTGGCCCAAGCCTCGCGAGGGCAAGCAAGAAGAGCAAGAGTAGGGGAGAAGCAATCAAACTGATGAAGGGCCACAATGAGGGTGGCAGAGTACAAGAGGTGAGAAGTAAGGGGCGCACGATCTGTGTGTGCGTGAGGAAGGGTGGGAGCGGGATCAAAGTCCTCCCAAAGGCTATGCATGTGCGTCCATGAGACAAAACGAGGAGACCAATCGCTAAAGAGTGTGCCAGCAACATGGCCAGGGGCAAAGGTAAGGGGCATCAGGGTGGTGGGTGGGCAAAGACCGAGGCTGATAAGCTAAGTGACTGCGAGTGTCATGGCATCAAGGCATGCCTTAATGCGGGCAAGGGCGGTGTGAGGGTCACCATGTGGAAGACCTTCTGCAATAATAGCTCCACCGAAGGGGACATCACCACCGCCGATGCCACCACTGAGGGGGGCAACAGCACGACCCCGGGAAGCTACACCTTTGGTAGCAATAGCGACATCTACGGTAGCAACAACTCCCGTGATAGTGGTGCCGCTGGCGGCAGCAGCACTACCATCAGCAAGAGGACCACCAGTGGCAGTAGCACGAGCAGCACCAACAAGAACAAGAGGGATGCCACCACTAGAAAATGTAGCGTCACCAAGAGGGACGCCACCATTCATGCCAACAGCACCGCGTGGGACACCGGTAGGGAGAGGTGGAGCTGTAGGACCACCAATGGGGACCCAGGCAAGGGAGCGGTCAAGAACCAGACAGGCCGCAAGGGCCATCGATGATGGCTGTCAAGAGGAAAACGTGGGGATCACGAGGAGGAGAGGGATGTGGGGACAGGGGTGGAGGAGGATCACGTAGTGTAATAAGGGCAGAAGTGTTAGCGGTAGCAACAACAGACCGAGAGAAGAGAACGTCGGACACGTCGGCGAGACCTGAGTCGTCACAAGCAAGAGTACTAGGTGCACGAGATGAAGCATTGACAATTGGAGCCTCTACACAGGTGGCCCTTGCAGCGGCCGCAGCGGCCAGGGCACTGGCAAGACCGAGCTCAGACATGGCGCTACACAAAGAAAAGGGCGGAGCATGAGTGGCATGAAACCTTTGGCTACAGGAGAACCAGACCACAAGGGGAAGTGACGTCAAACCCAGAGTGTGTAGTGTGTGTTTAAGGGAGTTTGTTTTGGGGAAGAGACGGGTAGAGAAGGAAATAAAAAGGAGAAACGGTGAGAGAGACCCGTTGACCGGCCAAGAGGAAGCTTCAAGCGATCAAAAAGTGGGGAAAAAGGGCAGCAAAACATGGGACGACGGTGAGAAAGGAAAAGGCACACAAGGGAGAGGAATGCCACACAAACAATAACCGTGGATGCGTAAAGAGATGACAACGTAGGCGTAAGATTATGAAAAAGACCGAAGAAGGTGACAAGAAAAAAAGATGGGAGAGCAATGCACGGACAACAACAGGAGATGAGAAGAGAGACCATAATAAATGCACAAGGAGAGGGCAGAATCAATGGAAGGAAATGAAAAGTAGAGTAGAGAGAGAAAAAAGCAAAGAAAAATGGAAAGGGAACAAGAGAGGCAAAAGATAAAGAGGGGTATGCGGGTAGAGGAGAGGGAGGAAGACCAATAGAGCAACAAGAAGAGAGGGGGAATGGAGAAGAAGGGAAAGAAGCAAGAGAGAGAAAGGGGAGCAAAGGGGAGGGGATAGGGAGGGAGGTAGAGGTGGAGAGGAATGAAGAAAGGAAGGGAGAGGAAGGAGCAGAGTTGGGAGCAAGGGAAGGGGAAGTAGGGGGAATGGGAGATGGCCCAAAGGACGGAGGGGAAAGGAGGAAGAGAGAGAGAGAAAGAGAGAGACATGAAGAGAGAGGAGGAGACATGGAAAAGGTGAAAAAAGGGAGGGGGAAGAGGGGTGGAGAAAGAAGGTGAGAAGGGGAAGAGAGGGGGGAGAAGGGAGAGGTGTGAAGGAACAAGGAGAAGGGTGAGACAGGGATGGAGCTGGAAGCAGAGAGGAGGAGAAGGGGGAGGAGGCAGCGGCGTATGACTGAGGGTAGGAGGCATGAAGGGACAGGACGAGGACCAAGACGAGGGAGTGGAGGAAACCCGGATGTCGTAGGGGAAGGCCGAGATGAGGGAGGTGGAGCGGCATTATGTCGCAGCGGAGGGGCAACGAAGGGTATGGGCCAAAAGAGAGGGGATGGCCCACTAATGCTACGGACCCAGGTCGGACTCCGAGCCAGAATCGATGGAGCCGATGGAGCAGTGAAGGTGACAATGTAGGCGGAGGAGTAGGAAAAGGTGAGGAAAAGGTAGCCAATGCGGGAGAGAGAGAGGATGAGGAGAGGACGGACGCAGGGCTGAAAGAGGAGGGAGGGAAGAAGAAATAAATGGGAGAGAGTGATAGAGTGATGATGGAAGGCGAGAGAAGAGGGTAAGGAATTGAGGAATCTGGGAGAGGAGTGAAAGGAGAAATGGGGGCAAGGTAGAGAGAGAAAGAGAGAGGGGAGAGAGAGAGAAATAGAGAGGAAGATAGAGAAAGAGAGGAGAGAGAGATAGAGGGAGGGTTGTGGAAGGAGGAAGGGAGGGAGGGAGGGAGGGAGAGAGGAAGGGAGGGAGGGGGGAAGAGGGGCAAATGAAAACAGAGAAGGTCGAGAAGAGGGAGATGAAGAGGATGCAGAGGCACAAAGAAGGGAAGAGGGTGGGGGTCAGGGGCAAGGACGACAAAGGGAGATGAGAGAGGGAGGTGAGAGAGAGAGAGGAGAGAGAGAGGAGAGAGTGGGATAGAGAACGAGAGAGAGAGAGAGAGAGAAGGGGAGAGAGAGAGAGAGGGAGTAACAGGGAGGGAGGGAGGGAGGAAGGGAGATTGCAAGGTAGAGAGGGAAGGCGGAGAGAGTCAAAAGCAAGGAAAGGAGGGGGGTAGGGAGATAGAGAGGATGCGTGGGAAAGAGGAGACAAGCAAAGGAAGAGGGAATGAAGGGGAAGGCAAAAAGGAGAGAGGGAGAGAAGGGAGGGAGTGGAGTGATAAGGAAAGAGTGGAGGGAGAGCGGGGGGAAGCAAGATGAAATGCAGTGGAGAAAAGAAGATAGAGAGAGAGGGAGGAGGAAAAGGGCAGGGCAAGAAATAATTGGGGCACAAGATTAGGAGACGGAGTATGACAAGACAAGCGAGCAAGGCAGACGGATAGAGGGCAACAAGGAGAGATCACACGCACATAGATAAACACGCCTTAGGTGAAGAGCCCACCCAAAGCGCATAAGGGCGAGGCCAAAAGGGGCAAGGGAGCCACCAAAGGAGAAGAAAGGAAGGGAGGGAGGAAGTCGAGCAAGGGAAAATGGAGCGGAAGAGAAGGACAAGGCAGGGACAACAACAATATGAAAGGGAAGAAACAAGAGCGCACATGAGGCACACAAAGGGCACACACAAAACGCAAAGACTGTGGACACAATAAGGAGAGAGAAAAAGATGAAGAAAGGAAAGGAAAGGGGCAAAAACGGAGGGAAAAGGAAACTTAAAAAAATGGAAGCAATAGGAAGAAAGAGGGAAGAAGAGAGAGAGGATAGTAAAGGAGAAGTAAGAGCAACAAAAGAGTAATCATGAGAGGGAGGAAAAAGGAACAATCTCACTGAATGTGGATATGTAGCCAAGAGGAGTAAGAGGAAAAAGCCCCCAACAAGAAGGAAAAACTTTCCAAAGGACCCAAGATCCAAGGGGAGGGACCCGGAGCACAGGTGGTCAAGGCGAGGTAAAAATCACGAAGATAGGGGAAGGTGAGTTGAAAAGAAAGAAAAAAGGGAAAACACGTAAGAGGTAATCAAACAGAAAAGATGGCAGGAAATTAGAAGACAGAAGAGAAGAGGAAAAAGGAAGGAAGAGGAAGAGAGGGAGAGGCAGAGTGATGGAGGGAGAGAGAGCACACAGAGAGGACAGCGGAGAGGAAGGGGCAAGAGAGGGAGAGAAGGGGGAGACATAGAGAGCAAAAAGGTGGGAAAAGGGTGGG
>SZWC01009010.1:72573-88726 GCA_023375785.1 Penium margaritaceum | reverse complement strand
GAGCAAGGGGGAAGCATAGTCCAAACGTCTATAGTCTAGAGTATGTAGCAATTGCTGAGAGCCCAGAACCTAGGGTCTAGAGTCTAGAGTTTGGCCTTGAGCCAAGAGGCAAGGGCCTAAAGCCCCAAACCTAGAGCCTAGAAGCTAGCTATGAGTCCAGTGCCAAGGAGGAGAGGACGGAAAGCCAGGGGCTGAAGGCCAAGGGCCGGGTGTCAGACGGGGGACGGGCTGGGGTTAGGCCAAACTCAGAGACGAAGGGGGGGAGACAAAAGTGCATGAGAAAGAATAAAAGTAGAGGAATAGCGGAGTGGAAGGAACAAAGAAAAGAAAAAAAGGAAAGGAAAGAGACTGGAGATGGCATGAGGTGGGTGGGGGGGGGGTAACGAAATGGAAGCCTCGAAAGGGGCAGACCTGGCAAGGACCAAGAACCGAAATAGTGGAGAAGGTGATGGGGGAGGCAGCCAAGGTGGAAACGGCAATGGTGGAAGCAGTCGCAAAAGCGGCAGCGGAGGTGGCGGCGCCGACGGTCGACGGCTGGGACTGCAGGGATGGCGGAAGCGGAAGCGGCAGAGGCAGAGACCAAAGGCCCGTTTAAGTGCTTGATGCCATGTTGAATACAGAAGTAGGAGGGGGAGGACGGAGTGGGTGGAGCGAGAGCTAAGTGTCAGCTCAACACTTAGCTCTTGCCAAGAACTGGGTGGCTCCCGCTTTGTGAGGGGGAATGTTGGGAGTTAGCCGCAGGGCTGAGTCTGGCTCTTGGTGTTGTGAGGGGAGACGGGCTCTTGAGAGCTGTAAGGGGGGAATGCTCTCAAGAGTTGTGAGGGGCACTGCTCTCGAGAGCTAAGAGGGGGATCAAGGCAAAGGGAGTTGGAGGGAGGCGAGGATCAAGAGTTGAAATCATCAAGTTGGTTTGAAAGAATAAGCAAATGTAGCAAGCGAGACTCACCCCTATCCTCTTGCCTACTATTGCATGAAAGTGTGGCAAACCACAAGAAATTTGCACAAGTCGGACGGCCAAATGCCGAGTGCAGCCCAAGAACTTCACACAGCAAGGCGTACGTCTTGTAAGAAATCTAAGATGCAAGATGCAATAGGTTTTATACAGAGTAGTTGAAATAAACTAGGCATGCTACCACAAGTAGCGACAAGTGTTTGCTACTTCCACAAGTTCCAAAATGTTAGATTAAAAATAAAAAAACTGGGATTCTAACAAATGATTATCCCAAACCCTTTGTTCTAATTTCAAAGAAATGTGACATTTAACTAAAATCGCCATTGTAGTGGGGATCATTGAATTACCAAGGCTTATAATTGTTCTTCTTGAAGGAAAAATCCATATCAAATCTTTCTATATTTTTTGGATCTTGATTAATTGTAAAAAAAGGGAGATAGTACACATGAAATATTGTAATGGTGATGAGTAGCTAGTACAGCTCTTATGTTTTGGAACTGTTCATTTGTATTCATTGCTCATGAGAACGATCAATGAGGGTTCATAGAATTGTGTACTGTGTGAGAGGTTTGAGGATAACTCTGAATATGCAAAGAAACTCCTTTTAGCAAAAAAAAAACAGATAAGTAGTATAAGATTTCCTATTTCTTGTAAAATATGCGAAAACATTATCATTGTGATTTGAATTGTATAGACTCACACGATATTTAATACGGCTATGCCATTGACCAGGTTAAATTTAGGAACAACGTGATAAGAAGACACCAACCTTCGATAGAGTGGCCCATATGTTTAATTTGATCTTGAAAACGGGGGAAACAAGAGGTGCAAGCATGAGGGGATATCCAATGTGCCACTAGAAACGTAACATGTATGAAAAATATCTTCTTAGAAGTGAAAAGGATATATAAGAATGATCCTTTCCAGCATTTCCAAGAGGATGCTTCTAATTAATTTTTATACTTGAGTTTTAGTTAATAAGTACGAGGGATGTGTAATCTTGTCACAGAGAAAATGTTTGTTTGAAGTGTTGTGATGATAAATTGTTTTGAAGAGAAAGGTTTCTAGGGTGAATCCATGCGCACTAGCTAGGGTGGGAGTATAATGTGGTAAGGAGAAATTAATTTCCAATGCACTACAAGAGAGTTCTCTAACCTAGCCAAAATGACTCTTCAAGTGGTAGTGACACATGAATACCAGAGATATGAGGTGCTTGTTTTTTTGCTTGCTTCGTTCTTGGATAATTGGTGATTGGAAGTTTTCACAGTAAATTTTAAGGCATTCGTGATCACGATGATGAGCAAGCGATTTAAAAAGAGGCTATTTTCTGAATGTCACAAAAGTTCTTGTTACCCCAGTTCTGAGTAAATAGAAAGATGGAACTTGGTTTGTAAACTAGAAAAAGAAAACTCCTGGAAACATCTCTTGCCATTCCATCATCCTGATACATATATGCCCGATGGTAGCTTCACACAAACTCAATTTCTGGTGCATTTGTGTGCTGTGATTACACCATGAGAAGACACAGGAGAACTAGTGTATCCTAACAGTTCACTCAAACACACCTATGTGCCTTCACTCTCCCTATCTGTTTCTTACATATAATTAATATCTCCTTATAAAATTACTCTCCCTCTCTATCCATTTATCCTTCTATTTCCCTCCCTCTCTTAATCTCTATCTTATTTTATATTCCAATCTCTCCCTTCCCCTATCTATATTTTTAGAAACCATTTTCCCTTTCAATCTTCTTAGTATCCTCCCTCTCTCTCTTGTTAAGAGTCCTAGCAGGCCCCAAAGAGCACACCAATGGCTAGAAAAAACCAGCTCAAAAATTCCCTGGTCCACCAATCAAATGCAAAAAATCGTTTGAATCTTGATGTGCGTCCACAAATGAGAAACATGGCTGCATACCTGACCTACTTCACCACTATTCTGACGGTAAAAGAGAAAGACATTTTCTTTGGGTGGATTTCACTGTCTTTGAAAAAACAATGAATGAACACCAGTACCAGAGCATTCAACAACTCTTTTATCTGATTACCAGTGGTACCCTTGGATGTGGGTTGTCCATAGCAAACACATCCATCATTTTTGCTGTCAATTTTTGCAATTTCCAAGCATCAATGACAGAACAATGCAGAGCACGCGCAACAGCAAGAAAAGCCAAATGTGACTGTTTTCCCCACTTTAAATCTAAGATGGTGGGACATTAGAAAGTGGGTATGCAAGATTGACTATCAGATTCTGCTTTCCAGCCACAATCACATTAAACACTTGCTATGGCCACTGTGGAAAATTTCTAATGGTTACATGAACGGAAAAAAGAAAAAAACAAAATTTGTCTTCCTGCTGCTGGAAATGGGGAACACATGTATTAAAAATCCATCTCCAAACATTGGAGAGGGTGATGGGTTTTAAATTCAAAATATTTGAAATTGTTTTCCTTGAAACGTTCTAATCAATTCTATTTACTGATGAGCCCTTTAGAAATACCCCTCTATCGTTCAAACAAACCCCATGTGTAAGCATTAAATTCTCATTTCCAAGGGCAAGTTGATCTTTTATGATAAAAGTAGAAAGTAAGGCCAAAAATCACCATACAGCAACGCCTTCATTTTATTGATATATTTCCCATCAGAAGCAAGTTTCCACATGGCTATCAAAAGCTATTGCTTATAAACCATATGAAAAGCTTTTCAAAAGGAATAAACCTTGAAACATCTCGTGTCCAACCCTCTGGTTATGAACTTTCAGATTCTAATATAGGGCGAAGTTTAATGATTAATGGAATAAATGAGACAAATCAGTGCACCAAATGTGTTCTTATTTTACTTTTCTATGGTAACTTAGGCCACTTGCTGCTTACACTCGCCCCATGCACTAGGATCTTTCTACAAATAACACGGTTTTGTCCATGTAGGACAAAAAGGAAGATGCACTCAGGAACATGAGACAAAGTAGTGCACTCTAAGTTAAATTGTGTATGGTATCTATGCAAACTCAAAACATACACTAGTCCCACGCATTAAGGTCCTTCATAAGAAGAAATGTTTTTGGCTATTCATGACAAAATTACACCCCTAAGCACTATGGAAGGAGTATAGGGATGGGTGCTGCGAGGGCAAACTCAAGGCACACACTAAGAATCTAGTGTATGAAATGGATTCAATTCACCAAACTCTGCTTATAACCAAAATACATTGGCAAATTCATAAAACCACATGTATTTGGTGAATATGGAATGGGAATCAAAATAAAAATTGCAGATGAGATAGTTGAGGTTACTAAAAGTAATATGTATAAAAATAGAAGAACCAATTTATTCTAGTTTTTTAGGGGTATATTCTAAGAAATCCTTTAAATATTATGAAATNAAAATTACACCCCTAAGCACTATGGAAGGAGTATAGGGATGGGTGCTGCGAGGGCAAACTCAAGGCACACACTAAGAATCTAGTGTATGAAATGGATTCAATTCACCAAACCTCTGCTTATAACCAAAATACATTGGCAAATTCATAAAACCACATGTATTTGGTGAATATGGAATGGGAATAAAAAAAAAATTGCAGATGAGATAGTTGAGGTTACTAAAAGTAATATGTATAAAAATAGAAGAACCAATTTATTGTAGTTTTTTAGGGGTATATTCTAAGAAATCCTTTAAATATTATGAAATTAACATACACGTTTCCGTTTTATGTTCTTTCATTTTCATTAAGTGATTTTCTATGAACTAACTTTTTTTTAATGATTCCTGGTTTTCTATTTTGATANTACACCCCTAAGCACTATGGAAGGAGTATAGGGATGGGTGCTGCGAGGGCAAACTCAAGGCACACACTAAGAATCTAGTGTATGAAATGGATTCAATTCACCAAACTCTGCTTATAACCAAAATACATTGGCAAATTCATAAAACCACATGTATTTGGTGAATATGGAATGGGAATCAAAATAAAAATTGCAGATGAGATAGTTGAGGTTACTAAAAGTAATATGTATAAAAATAGAAGAACCAATTTATTCTAGTTTTTTAGGGGTATATTCTAAGAAATCCTTTAAATATTATGAAATTAACATACACGTTTCCGTTTTATGTTCTTTCATTTTCATTAAGTGATTTTCTATGAACTAACTTTTTTTTAATGATTCCTGGTTTTCTATTTTGATACAATATCTGTAGCATCTTCACATGAAAACCATTTTTGTTTCTAAAAGTTCTCATATGTGTTTCCCTTACTTTATTTTCCATCAACTAGAGTTTTTTGTAATTTCAGATACCTGTGCATTTGTGCAAAAAACAGTTTGGGAGGTTCAATTAGGCTTTTTTTCTTATGTATCCTCATCTTTTGTTTCATATGGAAATTCTTCTGATGGTGATGGATAAATAAACATGGTGCAAGACACAATGTATGAATGTTGTGTTTTCATGGTCATGGTATGCAGAACATTTAAAGTTATACTACACTGTGTTGTGTGCACCAGATGGGAATTCAAAGTATGTTTTTTTATGAAACTTCATTGATACCAGTCCAAAAGCTAAGAATATTTTCCCATTTGATCTAAAAAATCTCTAGGCTTCATGATCTACACCCAGGTCATCATTGTGCATATAAAGCTGAGTTCTATCTCAAATGGCACCAACAAAAACCTTCAAAGATAAGTGTCTATTGTGTTGCACAATGCAGGTGCTCAATCCACCTTTTGTGGTGTGACTTTTTAGTTTAAAAATCTACAAAGTCGTGGTGCCAACTTCCCCATTTGGCACAAAAAATACATCTAGTCCTTCTCAAGAGCAGGTTTTTCTCCACCAAACCTTGTTTTGTGAGAACAAATGAGTTGTAACTAATTGGTGCTCTTGAAACTAGCTATTTTGAGCTATGCTCCACGCATCACCATGCATTTGATCTGCCCTCATAATGGATGACACAAATGAGCACTGTAGCCCTCCATATGTTGAAACCCATGACATAAGATGTGCCGAAATCTTGTCACGTCACCAATGCAAAACATTTGCACCTGTGGCCTTTTCCCATTGCAAATGTCTTTTCAAACTGATATCAATGCCATTTTTTGGTTTCACTAGTGCCTAATTGCATTTTTCTACAAGAATGCGTGATTTCACACCAAACCAAGATGTTTTGTACGTATCCCCTTCTTGAGCCACTACTTGGCAGCGCTACTTGTGTCGTTGATGCAACAATGCTGCATGTACCTTTGGCCATGATCCTTCATGCCTAAATTCGATGTCAATGCTATCATAAAGTGGAGCTTCAGAATAGAGGCTACCCTTTCATATCATTTCCACCCCTCCTTACAGTACTCTTTCGCACTCCCCAGCATCTGCCATGAGCACAGTCATGCCGGGTCATCAAGAAGCTGCTTCGTGAGTGGCTACATGCTTTAGCTGACACTTATGAAAGGGTTTCATGATGCTTTCTCCAAGGTGGACCCGTTGGTGGGCGACTTTAAAATCCATCTCTCATTTTGTTAGAGCTCTAGTAATAGTCACAAGAGCCTTCCATTGTTTGTGCGCCTTTGGCCAGTGAAGGAGGGTGTGGTTTAGGTACATAACTATAAGAAACCCAACCTTTCAAGTGAAGCTGTCAATTGTGAAGATGCCCGAGGGGTCATCAAATTGTCCCATAACAACCATGGTTTGGAAGGTTGTCTTCACGTACTCCTTGAGGTGGTTTATGGCCTCCTTCATCGTTGTTAATATTTAGTTACCCTGCCACCTCCAAACACGTTTGAAACGTGGTACAATTTTTTTCAATGCGGCATATTCTGGCTCATTTTTACATGAAATTCCCACGTTTCTACTGTTTATGCCTTTCCTTTTGTCATTATCCTAATTATTTTGGTATTTTCTTGCAATTTACAGAGTGTCTAACCCTTCTCAAGTGATCAGCTCAAGTTCTTCACACAATGACGAAGATGATCGGGATTATCATTACCTTGATCATTCCCAAATTTGTGATTTTGGGCGAGGTCCACATTTAGGTGGTTATCTCCATGCGCATCCTCCATTGCGTGGGAGTCGACAAACGGCATGTTGACATGCTGCCTAGTTTTTTTCCCAAGGGAAAACACTTGCTCGTTTTTTGGTTTTCTTCAGGTCATCATGAGTTGCCTTTGGCAACACAATTTCTGTTAGAAAAGTCACCGTGTTCATAGTGGTTCCTCCTAAGACTTGGATTCCATCAAGGATGTGTCGAGGACATCACCACATTGTCCTTTTTTAACATACACGTTTTGAAACTTGCCATTTTGTCTTGGGTGAAACATGCATGTTAGGACATAATGTGAGGTTTTCCCCAAACCCTTGTAGAAGGGTCGCCTCTTGAGGTATGTATTGTTTATCCCATGATCATTGAGGCTACTAGAAGAATATTTATGGTTTGTATGCAACCACGGACAACAAAACCACCAGTTACAAATATTTCCTCTGTTGCCATAGTTAGGGAAATAATGCTTTAGATGGATTAATCTAGATCTCTAAACCATGACTCACGAGATGAAGAAAATTACAGCACCTAGGAAAAAACACAAAAAAATAGTAAAAGGGAGGGGGGTATCTCAAGTATAGGGCTTTCATCCCCCCATACTCCTTCCTTATACTTCCATCCTTTTTTGTATTTTCATTTTTCCTGGCCTCCTCTTGAAATCTATATTTTTTTCCTTTTTCCTTCATGGATGCTTCTCCCTTGTACCCATGACAATAGAGAGGAACTTGAAAATTTCCAAGATGTCGCTTTCTTTCATTTATTTGTGCTCTTGGGTAGTGCAAGTTGCTGCTCTTAAGAAGGAACATTGCCATGATTTGGTCTAAGGAGGTAGGAGGGAGTATGGAAAGAGGAAAAATAATGTTGGTTGAGTTGACACTTCCCACTCCATTTACCCAAAACCCACGTAGCTCCGTAAGGCAGGTCAAAAGCTAGGACGAGTTAGAAAAAAATAATTAAACTCATTTGAATCTTTCCAATGCAGTTCATGGCTATAAAAATGGTGAGATTTTAAGGCCTTCAATCTTGTGGCTGTTGTTTCGGTGTTGTAGCCTGTGGCGGTGTTTTATCTATGCTATGGCCATCAAGACCTTCAAGAAGTTTGTTACTATGGCCATTCTTTTTAAAAACCTTTGCAATGAGAGTGAATCTAGCTCATGTATGCAATTCATCATAGGCGTTCCCAGAATGACATCAAGATCTCACTAGAGGGGTTTTCCCCTCTGCATCACTTTGGATGCAATTGTCTTGAATTGTAAAATTTGTGCAAGGAGAGTTGAATATGTTAGTCTCTTTAGACCCATTTCCCTTCTCACCTCACCCCTTTTTTATGGGTCACAAAGAAAAGGGGTAATACCCTAATTTCATAAGTTTGTTCCTATTTTTTGTGTGTATAAATCAGAATTTATATAAATTACAGTAGATTTTAGTTTCTGCCATGGTGAAAACAAAACTTGCATGTGAGGCACATCGGGTCATTTAGCACAAACATTTCTCATAGATATTTCACTCTCACTCGCTTTATTCCTTCTCCCTTTTCAGTCATATTGGCAAGGTGGGCAAACCAAGGAGAGGGAAAAAGGCCACGAGACCCACCCTTGAGGCCCTCATGGTATCTCAGCAATCAATCAAGCCACCATCCCGATGAACGACACATGGCTGACCAGCGGTTGGTTGGTGCATCACCTAACCGGCTATCAGCCATCTTATCAGCTGGCCTCTAGCCGACAACAACCATGTAGTGTACCACTGGCCAGCCCTCACTTTAATGAGATGTGGTCAGGAACCACCCCTTAGTGTTCGCGAGGTGAGGGGGCAAAACTAGTCCTTCTACTATAGGGTATTTTTTGTCTTGGTATTAAGAATTTACTTGAAAAGGCATGAACAGTTTTGTTTCTGTTGACCCATCACATAGTAGTGGACATCCTAACATAATAAAATTGGCATCGCAATTTATGGCATTACAAGTAGCTTTCCTTTTTTTTTGTAATATTCTATGTGTTTCATATCTAGGAAATGTTTTCTAGAGAAAAATTCAAACTTTATTTAAAAATATGAAATATGATCATCAGCCTTGTCCAAAACATTAACTTAGAGCTATTATGGAAGAGATGTAATGTCGTCACCAAATCTGAAGGTCAAACTTGCATGAAATGGGGAAACATATTTTTTCTAAATACTCATAAGAGGAAATATTTTAAACGTCTCATAAGGGTTGTTTGAGGTTTCATGTTTTAAAAATTTCAATTCATCACCTGATAACTACATCCAAGCTTAAAATCTATCGTTACCATTTTATTTTTTTTTCATATCCAAGCATTATGTTGGGGATATTTATGTTTTCATATGTTCAAGTAACTGTTTCACCACATTACATTTCTTGTTCATTATTGATTTTGTTTCTTGGCGAAATTCCCTTCCACTCATATAAACATCGTATTCATTAATTTTGACTGAAATTACACTTCTATTTACATATACTTGTTAAAATAAAAATTCCATATGATATTTGACATAATATCCTAAATGTGGTTACTTTGAGGTCACTATCGAAAAAAAAATAGAATAATTTCACCCCATTACGTATGAACGTATTATTCTCCTTGATACTCCAGTTTAAAGGAAGACACACCTATTTAAGTACAATTTTATTATAGTTAAATTTCCTTAATTCACACCAGAATGAATTCTCCCAATCTATGATCATTCTTAAAGTAGTTTTTGGCAGAATGAACACATGTTGGCAACTACATGGTGTCTTTTACACTGAAAATATGCATGAAGTGCACTCAGTATGTGAAGGCACTATGGGCCTCCAACAATCTCAATAACTTGCAGAAACTAAGCAAGTCGCTTAAAAACTACTTGAGCAAGTTCAACAAAATCATGGAGGAAGACTAAAGGTTCACTGAGGGAGATTGAACCCTGATCTTGAAGAAGTTTTATTGTGTTGTTTAAGTGCTTTTTTATGGTCTTACCAATCTTAAGAAAACGACCACCACGATAAAAATGGGCCATGATTAGAAAATCTACCGGGAATAAAATTTCTACATGAGTAACTGTAATTGAGGAGAAATAAGCAATACTTGTCTTAACTGCTAAAAATGCATACCAACGAAGGCCGCAACATGTGCATACACGTTGTGGGGGCTAGAGGGACATGTGCAGTGGAGCAAGGTGAAGGAGAAGCAGCTAGAATATCCCCAACTCAAGAAGATTGGAGGGTTAAAGGCCCTTAACAATGAGCGCGATTAATCGTGATGGGACGGTTGTAGCAAATGAGCATCGTAATACAACCTCTCGCAAGGAGGCTGTGGACAAGGCCATGGAAAAAGCCTTGTCACTAATTTTAGTGTGGACCACTGATAGGGAAAGATGGATCAAAAATTTTGATTCATGTTCTTAGGTGAGGACTTCAATTTTATTTTATTTCCTGAAGAGTTCAAACCTTTGAGGACTTTCTCCTCTTGCTTTGTATCGAACTTTGTCCTTACTGATTATATTGCCCACTAAGCCTTGCTTCTCTAGAAGAGATGCATGATCTTTCTTTCTTCATTTTGGTCAAACTAACCAGTATGTAGGAAATACATGACACATTGATTGCAACAAAGAATTTGAAAAAGATGAGGTCAGGGACATTCCTAGCACCTTTGGTGGGGAATTTTAACTAAATCAAATTTGAGTATTGGAATGTGCTTTTTAAATCCAGAATTTTCCACAAGACGTGTACCCAAGTGGTTCATTCCTAGGACTTAGGAATGTTTTTTATTCATTCCATGTTTACCACAAACTCAACGTAAAATCATTGAGCCTTTCAACTCGAAAATTTGCAGGTAACATGACAATGAAATTCAAAGAAAACCTAGCTGGTGCTCCTATGGATGATCAGATTGGCACTGGAGGGGGAAATTGCTTTGTTTTCTCTGGAATGACTCAACAAGTGGTCTTTGAGTACGGGCCATCAAATGACCCATACTCATTGATGAAAACCTTAAAATACTCGTGATTGGTACTTGCATAACAAAATTGTCTAATTTAGAGTATGCACAAAGCATCATGTTCAAGGTACTCAACCACCTAGACTAGTTTGATGTGGTTTTAGGTGATCCTTGACTGCACAAAAAATGGCTTTGAATCAAAGCCATAGCCACTTCATTATCAAAATTGGACATCGTTGACTTATGCTTATTTTTTTACTAAATGGGCACCATCCCGACTTTGAGCTCATGTAAGCTTGTGTTTGATGAAGGCCAATGAACATATGTGACATGTTTTTTGATATGTCTTGACTCAAACACAGAAGTTAGAGGATGAAGTGAAGGAAAACACAACACAAAAGGTAAAGTATTGTTAACGGAGTTTTCTATGTATTCGAAGACCCAGTGTTTGGGCATCCACGAGAAAAGTATGTGGGCCACACTATTCCAAGGCAGCCAAAGGCTACTCGGTTCAAACCAATGCATTGCCTTTATTTCATAGAACGACAAGATGATGAATGCCAAATAAAAGATTTCCATAAAGGGTGGATGGATCCAAGTAGCTTGCTATACAATGGGATGATCCTTAATAAGATAAAAGGTGGTGGTTTTACACATTTGTGTAGAAGATGAAATATTGCTTCCCCTTATTGTGGAATGAGGAAGGTTTTGACAAAATCCAAGGTGAAGAAGAAGTTTTCCCTTGGTTTGTATTCAAGGGTACCATCAAGACCGCATATTGAAAGATGATGTGCCCAAAAATATATTTTGGATGCAATGAGGAAATTATCACTTTCTCTTTTCATGCTATAGGGTGAGGCATGTCTTTGTAACCTACCGAGGAGAAATTAATTCAACGTTTACCAAGCAACGTATTGAGTTTTTCTTAGATTCAATGGACAACATCATGGTTTTTTCAAAATAAATGAAAGAGGAATTGGAATAGTTGTGAGATTTCCTTGCTATCTTGAAGTAATAAAAAAGTTCCATGCAAATGTGAGAAAGTGAGATTTTTCATAAGACGAGCTAAAAAGCCTCCCACACATCGTTGACAAGGACATCATCTATGTTCACCCACAAAAGTTCCAACGTTTGGAGAATTTACATGTGTTGAAGGTGGTGTTCATATTTGATATTTCCATGGCCTTGCAAACTTATATTTCAATGATGTATGGATGGGTTTTGACCTTTGTAGCTCTCCTAACCATGTGGACGTAGAGATACGCTCGTAAGGCATGCATAATAGGCTACATGAACGGTTTTCGCAAATCCAAAAACCTTCTGAAACAATGCATATCCTATCTCTTAGAAATCTATTGTCACCGTGAGGGGTACAATGTGATGCATTGTTGGCAAGACTCAGAGCACTCATGCAAAACAGGTCATGCAGTTTGTATGAGACTTGGAAGCTCATCTCCGTACACAATTGGTAATTATGAGCTACTTGCCATGGTTTATGATTTCAAGATGTGTTATTACCTTGAGGGAAAGGATCGGGGCATGATGGTTGTGACTATTTACAACTCGTTGATTTCTTTACAAATGTAACAAATTGAGTGAAGGAAATAAGTGAATTGGAGTGAATACTTGAGCTACTGATCATTCATGGGGGAATATTTTTTTGAACAAATCAACATGGAAGATCCACCAGGCTGATCGCATGTGGAAATGAAAGGAATCACTAATCATGTTCGGTGTTTCATGGCCATTGTAATAGCTATGGTGGAAAAACCATACAACTTTGTATTTGTGAATACCTTCAGAGATTATCCATCACAATGGTTTCCTAAATCCACTCTTGATGGGATAACCTATGGAATGTGGACAAGTACAAATTTGTGGAGGCCGCAGGAAGTTATTGGTACAGACAACACGTTACTGTGTCAGACTATTGAGATCTTCGAGCCATGAATATCACCTAGTTTTATAGTCCACCAGTGGCAAGTGCTGTGGGACCTTGCAAGATGGGACATGCGCTCTTAGACTAGTATTTACAGTGAAGATGGAGTATCTATGTAAGTATTGCATGACATGCAAACCCTGTTTTTGGAACAAGGCTAGTGAAAAAACTACCACACTTATCTAATAGCTTCCCGTCGTTGGGACTGCATGGGAGGGCATTTGTATGGAATTCATTACCAGTCTCTTGCACATGGCTCGTGTTCTTGATGAAAGACTAGTGGTGAAGGATCTTCTAAAGAAGTTGACACATTTCATTCCTCAAGCTATGGATGTGGACTTAGAGGAGAATGCATATCTCTCTTATGAGGGTGTGGTGGAATAACAAGGCTTCCCATTGTCATGCACATTACCTTTGATAAAGATAGATTTTTTTTGGTAGATTTTAGGAGAAGAGGCACAAGTAAGTTGGCATAAATATTTAATTATTAACATCATTTAAACCTATGAATGAAAGAAAAACAAAGTGCATGAATCACACTCAAGAAAAGTTGCTCTGCATGTACTTGAACACTGTCATAAATGAATGGAAAAAATTCCTCAAATTGACAAAATTAGTGGTGAACAACTTGATAGACAATTCCACAAAGTTCACATGGTTGATGAAGAAATATTTCCGCAATACAACGGTTCCCTCTTGATTTGTAAAGATTGAGAGTACACAAGGACTGGTTTCTTCTATTGTAGGTTTTGTTGATCATGTGGAATCCTTCGTATAGGAGTTGAATGGTTATCTTCAAGTGGCTTGGAAACCAAAAAGGCATATGAAAACAGATTTTATCATGAGGTCTTGTTTGATATTGGTGTCAAGGTGTGGATTAGCAGAAAGAACCTTTGGTTAAATTCTTCAAGAGCTTGAAAACCTATATCAAAGTGGCATACTGATTGCGGCTTTTTCTGGGTATAAAGATACATGACCTTCTTATGTGAGCCTATTTTATTTATACATGAAAAAATAGACCATTTAGTCACCACCTATAGTCCTTGCTGTAGAGAATAAGTGGAATGTCCTCCACCTACTCCAAAACTAAAAAAATATGCTTTAGCTTCGGGTTGCTAGGGAATTATTGATTCATTGAGCTAACAATGGACCTAAAAATATCTCATGGGAGCTTGAATCGTACTTTCCCCCATGGGGTGGTTAACAATAATTAATGTGAATTGGAAGCTTGAAGAGATTGATGTATGTCAAGGGGCACTGCCTAAACACAAAAATAGACAAAAAAATTCATGTAGGGAGGGAATCATGAACAACAACCATAAGATGTTTGGGACGCTCAACATGGTTGCCACACAGATGCTTCCGCTTAACAAGAGGACACAACTAGCCTTGCTAACTGAGAAGTTGCAACTTTGGTAAAAGTTCCAAGCATGTGTTCATGTTTAGCTGGTGATTTAAATTATTAATTTGTTTCACAATGTTGATGTCTCAATATCCAAATGTACTAATTGCTGGGCATGAACCAAGATGGTTCATAATAATTGAGGAGGAATGTATTGGGAGGGCCCGTTTGGCCCTTCCCTCTTGATAAAGTGAGGGTGTGGTTCATGATCAACTCTCGCTAAAGCAAGAGCGAGAGTTGCCGCTGGCCACCCACTTGCTAGCCATTGCCTTGCTGACCTCCAAGTGGCTGATGGGCCGACCTCCAGGCGACCAGTTGGTTAGCCACTTTCCCATAATCAAGGGGATGCCTCGATTGGAAGCTTAGCAGTTATGAGGGCCTTGAGGGTGAGGTTTGTGGCCTCGTGCCCTTGCGTGACTCACCCTCCTTTCCAGCAAAAGTGAGGTGGGACAAGGGATAGAGTGAGTGAGCGAAAACGAGAGATGCGAGAGTTAATACCCTTAATTACAAAGTAGATAGATGTTCCTAGCACGTAATGTTTTTTCCTTTATATCAAGAACAAAAATTGAGTTTGTTTAGTGAAAAAATCAGTGTAAACACCAAAATGTGTGCAAAATCATGAGTTGGGGATAATACGCCCCTCGTTTAGGAATTTGAATGAGGGGGAGAAGTAAAAATGGACATGGGCCTCTGGATATTCAAATATTTAGTCTCCTTACACGGGTGGTAATAAAAATTGCTTCTTGAGTGACACAAAGGGGAAAACCACTCAAGCACTTTTTTTTATGCCATTTTGGAAACTCCAAGGAAAGATTCTATGTAGGAGATGGAGTCATGTAGTTTCATACCCCATACCTTTGCTTCTTTGTTTCTTCCAAGGATTAAAAAGTTACTCGTGGTGCTTGGTGCATCGTGTCAGAAGTAATATACATTTTTTATTTCATACCATGATGCGCAGAATATTGAAGGAAATTATTTCTCAAGGTTTTTGTATGATTTTGAAATTTTCTTGCTCTGTTATAGTCCTTTGGCTCAACTACGTATGTTTCAAATTTTGTTTAGATAATTCTCTATGTGCCATTGTTTTGAGACATCGATGTGTGGTTCACAATTGTAGAAAACAGGGCAAAATAGCAGGATTGGGTACCTAGTAGACTTTCCTTCCTACAACAAGTCATATAGAAACAATAGAGAAATGATGTCTTGTGCTTGATGTGAATTACCTAATAAATTACAGGAATAGTTCGTAGTTGAGGAAGACATGATGTCCATTGGCATGTATTCTGGCTGGAGATGAATAATATGCGGCTCATATGAATCAGAGATAGTTTTCTTGGTCTTTGAGTAACACGAATAGATACAAGTCTACATGGGTTTACCATAGAAGTGTGCGTCTTGATATCTTCTCTTTTTTAGATTAATTTCATGCATAACAATGGATAAATACAATTTGATTTTAATAACGTGTTAAAACAGATAAGGAACTTGTTCTGAGTGGAAGAACCGGAAATGGAATTCCTTAGTAAATGGTTAACCACTGAGGGAAATGAAATAGAAATCTAATAGAGCAGAAAGGATCATTTGGGGCACTTCATTACCTTAGGTGGGCAATTAATGATTTTGTGCAGTTGTCGGTGGACTGAACGAACACGGATTTTGTCTCTATTGGAGAAAAGTCCGAAAAGACTGTCCCGACATCGCGTTTCCCAGCAGCGCACGACCCAGCGAACCGTCTGTCGGAAGTCGTACCTTCAAGTGCGTCTGTGACTTCATGAGAAGCGAGCAGATTAACCAACTCGGAAACAGTAGGCAGCCACTTGCACATTCCTCTGGCCAGGTGATGGCGAAGAACCGAGGCGGTGGACATAGCGGGAGCAACGGTAGCGGCAAACGTAAACGTAAGCGCATGTC
>SZWC01009010.1:18890-29496 GCA_023375785.1 Penium margaritaceum | reverse complement strand
GTGTGTGTGTGTGTGTGCGTGTGCGTGTGCGTGTGCGTGTGCGTGTGTGTGTGTGTGTGTGTGTGTGTGTGTGTGTGTGTGTGTGTGTGTGTGTGTGTGTGTGTGTGTGTGTGTGTGTGTGTGTGTGAATGCGTGAGTATATGTGTCTTGTCTTCATCTTCTCGTTGCCCCGATAAGTTTTGTCCCTATTACTGGTACAATCCAATTTATCTAGATAAATTTGCAAACAATGGGTATCTTAACCAACCTAAATCAACATCAAGAACGGTATTGAGGGACGGTATTGATACTGATATTGGTTGAATACAATCTTTGTGCACATTTGCCTTCAGACAACAAATGATGTCGTCTTTAGTTGCTATGTCGGTACTACTAATGGTCCCGCCCATACTGAGACCATCAAGACAATGGCCTCATTGTTTTTCATTGGTTCCAACTCCTGTTTTTGCAGTATCAGGATTCGGTGATTCAGCAACGCCGGTGTTTGAGGGGTTTGGAGCCAATCGTCTCTTGGTGTCACGCCTCACTGTCTGCTCTCCGCTGCTCGTGGGCCCCTCAAACGGAACAGGAGTGCCAGTGCCGTGCGTGCTCAGTAAGTACTGCTCCCTGCCTGTTGGATAGGGGGTGGGGCTGGGTGAGGGGGGGTGGGGGAAGGATTTGCATTCATCGCCAATTGTATTGTTGATCATAACATTAGTGTGGAAGAAGCAAGCAATGAAAGAAGCTGCCCTTTGATATCAACTGATTTTGGCAGATGTCAGCCGTCAACGACAATATGTTCTTGTCTTTGCTTTCTCTTGCTGTCCACAACGATGTTGAATGATACAATCTCCATCTTTCTTGCCTTCTTCTTCCACCCTCTGGTGCTGTGGGTGGCGGCAGTACCACGTTTTTGCGCTGGTCCTTCGCGGCAATCTTCCTTTCTATCATCATCTATCATAAAATAAAGTGGATGCTAAAGAGAAAAAGGGAAGAAAAGGCCGCATTGGTCCATATCGACTAATACCCTGTTTGTGCCTCTGGAGGGCCCTGTTTTGATGAACCGGCTAAACGGCGGGCCCCTTGCCCCCTATCTGCTGGTTGTTTTTTTCCTCTGCAGGGTCAAAGCACGACACCTCATCGGCATTCTCATACACCAAGGTCTTCAACGAGCCAGGCATCATCTATTACTCTGGAGGCCGATACGGCGCATCCATGTCCGGAGTCGTCAACATTATCCTGCCTCCTAGCTTGCCTCCAGCAGCTGAAAATGGCTCCTCAGCTGGTAGGAGCGTTGACTTGGGCATGACAGGGATCATTTCGTTTGGGGTGTTGTCCGTTCGATTGAAGGGCACAACCGCCAGACGAGGGTGTTGGATCGGCGGTGGCTGGCCTAATCTGGAATGCATCCCAGGGCTTTCCCTTGCACGTGGTGGTGGATTGGTCTGCGAATCCACCACCTCGTATGTGGAGGAACATCTCGTATGTCTCCTATAAAGTTTTGGTCTGAAGTACAGACTCTGTACTTTAGAAATGACACAGTGTGGCATTCATTGTACATGGTGTCAAAACTGACGAAGCTTGCTTTCTGTAGTTCAGGATAGACTTGCCCAGATTTCCCCTCTTGACCAGGAAAGGCATGATGCTGCCTTTCCTGGTCAGTGTCTAGTTCCCGGGCATGCGTGCACAACTTCTGGACGCGAGGTATTTGATGTTTGAATATCTGGCCATGTATCTGAATACTCGATCATCGAATTTCCTTCTGCTCATGGCCAGTGTGTCATGTCTTTGCCATTGATTTGGCTCTTTGTTGTGCTTTGTTCCCTGTTGTGTGAGCAAGCTTCATTCCTTCACACTGCAGTGGGCCCATGAGGACCTCCTTTGTCCTCTCTGTCAGTAGAGAGGCTGCGGTTTCGATAAAAAAAAAATCGTGAAATGAACAATGCCGCACACTGCTTTGGTGAGGTAACTGGGACTGACTGCATGGGATTGTGCGGCAATGACAGAATGGGCCATGAATGGTGGCTCTGACTTCTCGTTTTCAGAAGTGTGCTCCTGGTCTGACATTTAATAGAAAGTAAAAAAATACAACTGAAGCCCAGAAAACTTTTGTAGGTACAATCGAGCTAAAAGCTGAGGGCGCACCAATGGGGATGTTTCTGCTGCCCAGCATGGAACTCGAAGGGGAGCACGGCAAGCATGGCCTTGCACACTGGCTCGTGCTTGATCTCAGCCTGCTGGAGCAGGGGCACTCCTCAGTCCAGAGAATCATTCGTCCCCTTGCAAGGCAGGCCAGGGCGATCGAAGGACTTGCCAGCGGTGATAGCCCTAATTGCCAAAGTATCAGCCAACATCCTGTAAATTTCACCCTCTGACTTTAAGAGGTTTTTCTGATCCATGCCCGTATAAGTCGCTTGCCTTCTAGTGACTAAAGTTCCGACCCTCTCTGGTCGCTTCGGCTTCGACCCTCTTTGTCTTACCAAGGTCAATGCCCAGCTCCATCGTTACGTGCATGCCAAGCTGGTTGACTGTAGCTGAGCCATGCTCGGTGCTGCAGGTTTTATTTTTTCTAAACGCTTTGCAAAGCATTTTAGAAAACCTACTCTTGGTCTTACCAAAGTCAATGCCCAGCTCCATTATTACGTGCATGCCAAGCTGGTTGACTATAGCTGAGCCATGCTCGGTGCTGCTGGCATCCTCAATAGATCTTTCCTGCTGATGTGCCCTCGTTCCATGCTTCATCATGTGTTGTATTGCGGTGCGTACCCTGGCAAAATAGAGTCACATTCTCCATACCAACACGTGATGCTTTGCTTATTCATGTAGAGTTGCTTTCTGGATGCTCGTATTGTTTTGGTTTTTTTTTTTGGTAGCTGCTGTTGTTCCGGTTAAACAAACCAGGCAGTGCCTACAACTCTTCATCTGAATTGGCTCATATCTATGTGATCCCCACAAAGGACAAATCATGTTTCTGCTGTTGGTTCCCTCGTACACTCGCAGATAACATGCTGTCGCTCCGTGTAGAGTGTGCACCTGGTTGCTCGTACGACCTGGTATCAGATGGCCAGTGCAATGCGCAGTGCTTTGTTGCTGACTGCGCGTTCGACGGTGGAGACTGTGCATGCGCATCACCCGATCTTGACTTCTCCAGGTGCCACTGCGAGGCTGGCCAGTCTCGAGACTCATCTGGAGGTGAGAATGGACATGTGGCAAATGCTAGTGTAACACTTAAAGTGCACATAGGGAAGCAAACCAGAGATAACCCCCCCCCCCCCCCCTTCTCCTCCATCCCTTTCTCTTCCTCCTATCACTGTTGGAACTACTGTCGCGTGGCAGCACAGCACCAAGCAGGAGGGCTAGGTTGTGGAGCACAGGCGCAGAAGAGCCAAACAGGGGAAACAAGGGGGCACGGACAAAACGACAAAAGTGACTCCACCGGCGAACAAGTCGTCCAGCTCCACGTCTGCCACTAAGGGCAAGAAGAAGGCGGAGACGTTTGTGATCGACTACACCAAGCTTATAGATGAAGAGATCATGGAGATCACCAGCTTGGAGAAATTTCTGCAGGACCACATCAAGGCAGACGGCAAGGTGGGCTTGCTTGCGATGCTGGAAGGTAACACGCGAGAAGACGAGGGTGTTGGACACTATGGAGTCGTCGGCCGACTTCTCCACATGCTACCTGACGAAGCTTGACAAAGATGAACCTGAAGAAGCACATGTGTGTGACTAGCTGCGGGTAATTGCGTCCAGCGAGAACCGCAATGTGTACGAGCTCAGATACTTCAACATCACTGAGAACGATGGCAAGGAGTCGTGGCGGAAAATGGAGCGGACGTTCTGCACTTCTCTTCAGAAGTTCAAACTCATGGTCCCATGTTTCCTCTGTCCACCATGTGTGCAATTCACGCACGCTCATAGCGAAGAGCAAGGTGAAAGAACTGAGCAGTAAACAGTGGAATTCAAAAACCAGAAGAAAAAAAAAAACATATATATATATATATATATATCATTAGCGCTACTTCCTGCAAGTCCAAGTCGAGAAAGATACATCCTAGATTGATCAGTACCATGGTGGCATCACCGGCAAAGAGCTTGACACTAGTACTTCTTTTTTTCCCTGCTTTTCCTCATTTGTGCAGCTTGCTGCGTGACAACTGCCGTTGGGGAGGATATGTTGTTTAAGTTCGTCCTAGACGCGTACTTAAACAACTCCGAGGATGGTGACAGCATGAGCAGATCAAACGGAAGGAGCACCCTTGAGAATTTCGCCACTGCCATCACGAACAAATCCATTGATCGTTTTGTCCTCGGCCGAAACAGGTGACCCCCCCCCCCCACCCTCTCTCTCTCCCCCCCCCCTTCCTCCTCTGCTTCCCTCCCTCCCTCACCCCTCCCTTCCCCCATCTCTCTGACCCTCTTTCCCTCCCTCGCTCCCTCCTCGCCTCCTTTCCCCCCTCTTTCCCTCCTGTTCCTCCTCCTTCTCCACCTCCTCCTCGTCCTCCTGCTCCTCCCCCTCCGCCTTCTCCTGCCCCTCTTCCTCCAACACAACCACCACCATTTCTGCACAGAACCATCCCTACAATCATCACCACGACCACCACAGTCACCACCACCACCACCACCACCACCACCACCAACACCACCACCACCACCACCACCTCCGCCGCCGCCGCCGCCCACCACCACCACCACCCCGCCACCACCACTACTACCAACACCACCATCATCACCACCACCACCGCCGCCGCCGCCGCCGCCGCCACCGCCATCGCCGCCGCCGCCGCCACAGCCACAGCCGCCACCACCACCACCACCACCACCACCACCACCACAACCGCCACTACAGCCACCGCTGCCACAGATGCGGTCACCAGCTGCTCCTCCTCCTCTGGTAGTAGTTCAAGTCTGCCTCCTCCATTTGCTTGACCTCGTCTTTGCTGTCGTCATTGTCACCAGCGTTCGTTGTCATCGCCTTCACTGTGATGTTGTCTTTGTTGTGGTTGTGGGTATGGTTGTGGTTGTCGTTGTCGTCATTGTCGCGTTGTCTTCCTCGATGTTTACATTGTCATCGTCATCGCTTCCTCATCGTGTTGCTGTCATTGTCACCGTTTTCATCATCTTCGTCGTCGTCGTCGTTGTTGTCATTGTCATGATCAATAGCGTCGTCGTTGTCGTCATCGTCATTGCCGTTGTCGTTGTCATTGGTGTCGTTGTCGCCGTTGTCGCAGTCCTCGTTATTGTTGCCGTCTTTGTTGTCGTTGTCCACATTGTTGTCGTCGTTGTCGTCGTCGTCGTCGTCGGTTTCATCGTCGTCATCGTCGTCGTCTTCATCGTCGTCGTCTTCATCGTCATCGTCGTTGTCGTCCTTGTCGTTGTCGTCGTCGTTGTCGTCGGGCGGCGTTGTTGTCGTCGTCGTTGTCGTCGTCTTCGTCGTTGTCGTCGTCGTCGTTGTGGTCGTCGTCGTCGTTGTCATCGTCGTCATCGTCGCCATCGTCATTTGCATTGTTCTCCTCCTCGTCCTCCTTGGCTTTCTTTTTTTTGGATGCAATGGAGAGGTCCTCCTTGTCCACCTCCTGTTCCTGCTCCTGCTCCTCCTCCTCCTCTTCCTCCTCCTCTTCTTCCTCCTCCTCTTCCTCCTCCTCCTCCTCCTCCTCATCTTCCTCCTCCTCTTCCTCCTCCTCATTTTCTTCTTCCTCCATCTTCTTCGTCCTCCTTCCCCATTCCTTGTCCTTTTCCTCCTTCTCCCCCTCCCCCTCTCTTCCTCCCTCCCCCCTCTCCTCCTCCTCCTCCACCTCCTCCTCCTCCTCCTCCTATTCCTCCTCCTCCTCATCCCCCTCTTCCTCCTCCTCCTCCTCCTCATCCTCCTCCTCCTGTGCCAAACCCTCCTCATCTTCTTCCTCCTCCTCATTTTCTTCTTCCTCCATCTTCTTCGTCCTCCTTCCCCATTCCTTGTCCTTTTCCTCCTTCTCCCCCTCCCCCTCTCTTCCTCCCTCCCCCCTCTCCTCCTCCTCCTCCACCTCCTCCTCCTCCTCCTCCTATTCCTCCTCCTCCTCATCCCCCTCTTCCTCCTCCTCCTCCTCCTCATCCTCCTCCTCCTGTGCCAAACCCTCCTCATCTTCTTCCTCCTCCTTCTCCCCCCAACCCTTCTGCTCTTCCTCCCTTCATTGCTATCATGACCAGAACGACCTACTCATCCTTCTCCTCCACCTCTTCCTTCTCTCTAGTGATGCGTAACCATGGTTTCAATTGCCACGGGTGGAGTCATATGCAAAACAGGAGGAAGGTCTGTCTGATTTTGTGAATCGTGTGAATGTCTGTTACCTGCTTGCACAGGTTGCTTGTGGGCATGTATGTACTCCAAACAAGATCCTCTGCCCGTCCATGCCCCGCATCAAGGTGAGAAATGGGACTTGGTTGTGGACAGTAATAAGCAGGTGTCTTTTATTCAAAATCTGTTTCTGGATCCAGCTGTAGATGAATTCTGTTCATGCGCAAGACTGAGTGGATTCTCCTCTCAGGTTTTCTGGGTGACAGGATGAGGTATCTGCAGCAATTTCCCTGCAGTTTCAAATCATGTGCTTGCTGCAGAAAGCTGGTTTGACACTGCTTCCAGGCCGCATAAATTCTACATTCTTCTTCTTCGACTTCTCTATGGCAATCGAGCAAGATGCAGATGGTACTTTTGACCGACGCATCCACGTGGGAACAGTGGATGTGCGCCGCCGTCCACGGGGAGAAAAAAAAAAACAAAACAAAACAAAAAAAGAAAAAAGAAGAAAGCGGAAAGAAGAATCTTGAATTCCCCTTCTCGACATCCTCAAGGGAATCAACGTAGCACCAGTCACACGACGCCAAGTGGCCCTGAGGCAATGGACTCTCTTGCATTGCACAGTGCATCCTCTCTATTCCTATCTTGACTTCAATCTGACGCTTGATACGTGACCTTGCCTCTCGCCTTCCTCCGCCTTCCGCCTTCATCTCCTCATGTCATCAGGGCTCATCTTATCATGGCTCACGCCCTTGCCCTTGGTTGCGGCCTTGCCTTTGGCTATGCCCCTGCCCTAGGCAGCCCCCTTGCCCTTGGGCGCTTTTGGCCTCAGCAGCAACCCCAACGACCAACTGTGTCTTGTCTGGGCCAAGCAACGGCAGGTGTGGCTTCCTTACTGCCATAGGTCATTTGAAACCCTGTCACAACACCTGAGGCTCGTGCCCTTGCTCCTTGCCAATGTCATGCCACAGAACCACATCCTACCAGTGTAAAGCTTTACTGCACCTGAGCAGGACAGGGGAGAGGAAAGCAAGGGGGGCAGCAACAGTGAAAACGACGAGAGGAGGCTTCTGCAGCAGCACTGTTGAAGGCTACACCGTGCAAGGCACAGGTTTACCTGAAAACCAGCCGCACGGTAGCGTCACAGGCAGACTGAATAGGCAAGCACTGGGAGCTTTTAGACAACTGCATGCACCACGGGCAGGCAATGGAGTTGCACTCAAACGGCAATCTGCGTAATTGCCACCTCCACCTGTTCAGGCCTTGGCCCTTGCCACTCACCTGATCGGATCAATAGGGCTGCAATTCACGAATGTCCTCGACAGCCTGCCCAATCACGAGCATGAGCGACGCAAGTCCCACCAGGTCTTGACTAGACCTACGCGCAGCTGCTGGCCACAAGACAACGGGGAGCTCAGGGTCGAGCCTGTCTCTAGTGATATCTTCCTGGGCGCCTCCCCACTTCATTCTGACAGAGGTGGTGGCATCGGAGCTCTCAATGTACCATGCGCATGTGCCACCCCGTGGCGGCATCGCTTGTGTCTTAGTGAATTGTGTTGAGCAAACAGAACCTGCTCCTCCTCCAAAGGGTCAGTCTAGAAAGGGTCAGACAAAGCAAGGGGGCCCAAAGGGCCAAGGCCTTTGTGGCCGGACGGTTGGTTCCGCGCACAATGACGTACGTAGAACCCACACCATAGGTTAAAATCACAAATGACTCCACAATACTGCCAAATCCCAGCAATGGACAGCCATCGGGTTACGAGGGTCTCTGCTCAAGCCGACCCACCTNCCCCCCCCCCCCCAAGCCTCTCGGGCTGCTTCAGCCGACCTGATGGCTCAACCTCCACCTGCAGTCAATCAGAACGACAAAGTTGTACGAGCGCATCGAGGACGGCATGATGGACCAGGCGAATCGGCCCTGACCCTGCCTGTGGAATCGCCACTTCCTGCAGAAAAAAATATCCTCGACGCAGTTTCGCCAATGGGGCAGACCAAGGCATAGCCTGGCTCGGAGGTGGAAGTCAGCAACTGATCATATATGCAATCTCCCGTGTTCGTGGGACTTGGTTGAGGCCTGAGTACTGCCCTCATGGACCCCACTTTCCAACGCCTGCAGATCAGATACTTGCAGACCTCCGGGAAGAGTGCTCTCACCACCCTCCCCATCTCTATCCACAAAAGGCACTTACAGTGAAAGGAATACGATTTGGGTTTTCGGTAGAGCCTTTGGCCCAAACAATTTTCAACCTGGCACTCCACATTGCACAGTCAAAGTTCCGCAGGACCCTCGGCTAATCTCTATCAAGGGGAAAAGTGTGCACCCCAAAGTCAGCCCGAGGCACGAGACAGAGGCATCTTCACGGTCGCATAGAAGTCCTCAAACTGCGGCAAGATCTGTAGCTCTTGTCTGCCAGCAACCAAACCGCCCCCCCATCGACTTAAAGAACTCTCAGATCCCACCAGGCAACCAAGGAGCACAACGCCACCTGGGGTAAACGGATCCCCAGCCAGCACCCCAGGCGTAGCCACCTCCGTTCTCCTCCAAGACAGGGACTTCTCCGGCTGCTTCTTAAACCCCTGCCAGCTGGCACCGTGGAGCATGGTAGAGAAGCACCTTCCCGGAACGACTGAATCCTCGCAGATTGTAAGTTTACCCTGGAAGGCCCCGATGTTCCCTCATGTAGCACCCCCTTGATCACGCAGCACTGTCACTCTCCATCTTCCGCAAAATGGCCAATTCAAAGAGTACTTGCCCCAGAAGGTCCCCCTTGATGCGCCCTTTCTTGAGTCTCTAAGTTCGCTGGCAGGCTCATTCCGAAGAAAAGTAGCTGCCGTTGAGACGCGTAAGGCCACTGGCATAAGGAGGGTGAGGGGCCAGAGCCCCTGTTGCACAAACAGAACATGCAATTGACAGATTTCAATCTCATTGAAGGCATGCCGGATGCGTAGAAGGAGTAGCCTGTACGAAGTACGTGCGCAAACAAGAGCTCGCAGCCCCTGAAAGAGCAAAGTCGCTCCCTCTGAAAGAGCAAAGTCGCTCCCTCTGAAAGAGCAAAGTCGCTCCCTCTGACACTCCCACCAAAAACCGTAGCTGTTGCAACGCCATCTTGACCTTTCCCTTACCTTGCATCAGCAGAATTCTCCCGGCCAGCTTGAACAACGCCCCACCCACAGTAGCTGCGACCAAGCCGTCCGCCTCCGAAGCCCCCTTCAGCAATGAGAGATCAGTAGATTGTGCCCCACAAGAGACGCCGTTGATCTCTGTTAGGTACTCTGTCCCGTCTGGAATGTTTACAACAGGGAGTCGCGTAACAACGGCGCAAGGAACAACCAACACTTTTGCCGAACCCTTGGGCACGTCTGAAATGCCTCTCTTTTTCACTAACCAATTGATTGCAACCGTGGCCGTCCTCAGGGCGACTTTCTGCAATTGGGCTATCATGTAGACTGTTTCCTAATCACTGAAAGACAATGGAAACAATGGAAACAATGGAAACAAAGGAAACAATGGAAACAATAAAAACAATAAAAAACAATGGAAACAATAAAAACAATGGAAACAATGGAAACAATGGAAACAAAGGAAACAATGGAAACAATGGAAACAATTGAAACAAAGGAAACAATGGAAACAAAGGAAACGATGGAAACAATGGAAACTCTTCAACCATTCACAGAGTTACAACGTGCTCCAAGTTTGGAACATGACGTAACTTGGATCCATCCTTGGATGTACAATTGTTTTTTTTTTCTTTCTGTTTTCTTCCTACCCTCTTTGATGAGGCACTTGGGAGGCCCAGTGTTGTAAGAACACTGTTCTTGGTACAGACTCCTGAATGAAAATCCTCTTCACTCTCTCCAAGTCCCTCCCGCCGGCACTTGAGGATCGCTCTGGCCTCATGTCCGGCGCAACAATCCCCCCCAAACCCAAAGTTCAGGTCGTCGTGAAGGATGTTCCTCCATCCTTTCGCATTGAGGAACTCCTCGCATACCTCACGCAGCCAGGCCCACCAACACCAGGCAGCTCTGAGCCCTCTCCATCCTTCCTCGCTGAAGTCCGAGGCTTCAAACAGCTGACTGCCAGACGAGGCGGTCGAGCCCTTGACATTTTTGTCGGTGAGGCTATCGCTCCTCCCCATGACCCCGACCTTAAACACCTTCCCCCCCTACACATTCTCGACCCAAAGTTCCCTGTCGTGACCAAGGTCTCCCTCTCCACGCAGAAGTGCAGTCACTGCCCAGAGCACCACCTCTCTGACGCACACGACGCCTTTGCACCTCGTGGCCGCAGAGACAACAAAATCCTTGACAAGACCTGCGCCGCCGCCAAGGCCGAGCTTTATCAAAAGCTGAGCC
>SZWC01009009.1:54796-87205 GCA_023375785.1 Penium margaritaceum | reverse complement strand
TGTGCGTGTGTGTGTGTGTGTGTGTGTGTGTGTGTATGCATGTACATAGGCTTGCGCATGTCCTTGTGCCTGTGCGTGTGCTTGTACGTGCGCGTCTGCGTGTCCAGTTGCTCATCCCCGCCTTTCCATTCTCTCTTGGTCTTCAACAGTAGGAGGGTGGGAGGGTGGGTGTGATGAAGGATGGGATTGCGGGAGGACGAAAGGAGAGGAGGGTGGGATGGTGGGCGGGTGGGAGGGAGGGAGTGGCTTTTACTTCCGTTCCAGGACTGATAGCAGATTAGATGTTGGCACAGTTTCCACCTCCAGATTGGGCCCATTTTGCCCTCTAGTTTTTTGCAACTGCTGGTGTGCACAATGTGCAAGAGTTTGCCTTCTCCTCCACTGCCTTATCTTCGTCCTAGCTATATCCAACGGATTTCCTCGGGCTTTTGGGAGGCATGTTCCGGCGTACCCTCCCTCTTCTCTCTTCTGTATTTGTGTGCCATTTTGGGTGCAGGCGTTGGCGGAGCATCCGCCCATAGCTCCACGCGAATTCTTTGCCATGGCGGTCGACCATGCCCTCCTTAGACACGAAGCCGCGCCTGGGATGTGCTGACCTATGTTCTTCTTTGGCGCTGCGCAAAACGCTCAAGTGTAGTGAGCTGTTGCGGTGCGCTAGGATGAAACGGCCAGACGTCTCCCAAGTGTGCTGGGTGCATCGGATCGCCTTGCGATGCGCATCCATCTGGTAGATGGAGAAGTGTACAAGTGTAGAGGTGTAGACGTGTTCCACTGCCAGTACGGCCTGCGTCAGTTGAAAGTTGAACTTATTTGTAGGTCCTCTAGTTCGCCCAGAGACCAAAGCTTCACTTTGCACTTTAAAAGCACACCAGCTGGAGAGTTCGGTGGCAGAATGGACAACGAAAAGGCAAAGACTTTTCTTTTCTCCTCTTGTAATCTGTAGTGAGGTCACAGCTGAGCCTTGATGCGGACGGCTGCAAGGGAGAGAGAGAAACATGGCCTGGAGTACTGTTTGTAGGCTAACTCCACTGTGAAGGATGCGGTGGTGTGAACAGGTTCAGCACTCTCACACTCGTCGCATGCATGAAAGTTCTACCCAGCCCTTGCCCTCTGGACCGATGTGCTCGAGGTGGCGCTCAGCTATGCTTCCCCACGCTTCCTCTGTGGTGGCACTCCTTTGTGGTGATGCTCCTTTGTGGTGGTGCTCGCGCATGCGTGCGTATTCGCAGCTCACACAAGAGTGTGGCAGGCTGTCAATGTGGCAGACGTGTGGGCACTTCTCTGACCAGCTGATGAGACTGCCATACGTCCATTGGTAGGCGAAGAGTAGCTTTTGGTTGTGGGTTTGGTACAACTGTCAAGGTGTGGCTGGATGGGTGCTTGCCGTCTTCCACAACAAGTCTAGACTTGCATGTTATTGCACATGGTGCAGGGTGTATCCCCTAAGAAGTTTCCTAGAATCTTCCTAACCACTTGTCGTGACACTAGGCGTCAGCGCTAGGTCAGTGTGTGACAACAGTCACAAGTTTGAGACAAAAGTACAAGGGTCTGGGTTGGGACACAAACAGAGTGTCAAAAGACTCAAACTGAATATAATGGAAGAGAGAAATGACAAATGGCAGGTCAAAGGCATAAATACCTGCTGCGGTGCACGGCGGGTGTCGCACGGCGGGTGTCGCACGCGGCAGTCCAAGAGCTGTCCTAAGAACCGGCCTAAAACCACTGTTTTGGCCGTAACTCTGCGCACACATGTCAGAAGGCTACGTCGTCTGAACCTAGTGAGAAAATGCATGGAAGCTTCCTAGCATCGTAGCCGCTGACTAGGCGTCAGTGCTAGATCAGACGGTGTCGACAATCACAGGTCGTACACACCACGGCACGGGTTTGGCTAGGAGACACAAGACAAAGTGTCAGAATGCTTCAATATAGCATATGCAGAGAGAAATGACAAATGACAGGTCCAAGGCATAAGAACCTGCCGCGGCGCACGTCGCACGCGGCAGTCCAAGAGCTGTCCTAAAACCGGCCCAAAACCATTGTTTTGGCCGTAAGTCTGCGCACACATGTCAGAATGCTACGCCGTCTGAACCTAGACGTGCAGAATCAAAAGACAAATGCTACGACTGGTCACATGCATGGATCCATTGACAGACAGTGAGCATACACTGCAAAAGCATGCAAATAGGCCTCATGGCCAGTCTGTCGAAAGACGCCTGCAAGATGTAGAAGACAGAACAGAGAGTCCCAGTGGCATCTGGGGCTCTAGTGCAGTGGTCGGCCAGCTCCAAGCTGGTAGTCCGCCGCCTGTCGTCGCGCCGGTGCCACCAGGGCCGCCCGCCTCAGTGATCTGCACGAGTATGGGCATGGCCCAGTGGTCACAGTAAACTGTACAGGAACGGCACAAAGCGCAACACTCCCCCATGACCCGATGGTACGCATGCAGCACTGGTACGAACACAAGAGTGAGTGACACAAACAGATGAGACGCAGACGCACATCCCACACTCAACCACTCACGCACGGGGCGAAGCCCAACAAGACGAATGGCCACCAGGAACTTTCCGCGAGCAAGTGCCTTCGTCAAGAAATCAGCACGTTGCGTGTCAGAACCAACCCACATGATGGAAATCACGCGTCGCTCCACCAGATCACGAACGAAGTGATGCTCAACCGCAATGTGTTTTGTGCGAGCATGAAAAACACCAGAGTTCTCCGCAATGGCGAGAGCACTCTGGTTGTCGCAACGCAGCACAATGGCGGGTACTGACTGCCCAAGCTCAAGAAACAAGCGCCGCAACCATACTGCCTCAGCAGCCCCTGCGCCCAAAGCAACATACTCTGCCGCTGACGAGCTACATGCAATACAGCCCTGCTTCCCGCTTCGCCAAGACAAAGCGGTACCACCGAGCAGAAACACGTAGCCAGTAAGACTGCGCCCATCAGGACTCCAAGCCTAGTCACTGTCAGTGTAGACGTCAAGGACCACCGAACACTGCCGACGAAAGCAGAGTCTGAGGTACAGCTTTGAGACCACGTACCGTACCACTCGCACAGTCGCGTGAAGGGCTCTCGCACGTGGAGCCTAGGAAAACTGAGCGAGGAGGTTGACGACGAACGCGATGTCAGGACGCGTGGTAGTGGCCAGGTACATCAGAGATCCGATGAGACGTAGGTACAAGGTCACGTCCACTGTCACCCTCAGTTGTGTAGGATCATCCACCTTCAGGGCATCCTTCCCATCGGGTGTAAGCGGTGTGGAAGCGGATGGCACTGCACCAAAGAGATCGCTGAAGCGCTCCCCCATGACTCGTGCGTATCGGGCCTGATACAGCAATAGTGTCCAATGTCTGCGATCTCGCACGATCTCCATACCAAGAAACACCGATGCAGGACCGAGGTCCTTCATCCTGTAGGCAGTCTGCAGGACAGCCTTGGCCTCCTTCACGGCCTCCAGGGATGGAGACGCAATCAGGAGGTCATCAAAATAGACCAGGATGGCAGTGAACCGCTCGGGTGTCTGTAGGATGAAGAGCGAGGGGTCTGCCTCGCTCTGTACGTATCCTGCGCGACTCAAAGTGCCAGTGATCTCCCGGTTCCAACACCGTGGAGACTGCTTGAGGCCGTACAAGGACTTGCGCAAGCGCCAGACCTTGTCACCGTCCTCAAAACCTGGTGGCTGAGCCACGTAAATCTCCTCATCCAGAGAGCCATGGAGGAACGCATTGTTCACATCCATCTGGTGCAGTTCCNCGCGAGTCAAAGTGCCAGTGATCTCCCGGTTCCAACACCGTGGAGACTGCTTGAGGCCGTACAAGGACTTGCGCAAGCGCCAGACCTTGTCACCGTCCTCAAAACCTGGTGGCTGAGCCACGTAAATCTCCTCATCCAGAGAGCCATGGAGGAACGCATTGTTCACATCCATCTGGTGCAATTCCCAGTCATGCTAAGCCGCTACACCGAACAGAGCTCGAGCTGAGGTCACGCAGCCGACAGGGGCAAGGTGTCAGTGTAATCGACTCCCTCAATCTGAGAGTACCCCTTGACGACCAAGCGGGCCTTGTAGCATTCCAGTGAGCCATTTGGCTTCACCTTCTTGCGAAAGACCCACTTGACCTGAATCGCCTTCCTCCCAAGGGGAAGGTCGACAAGCTCATAGACTCTGTGCTCTCGGATAGCACGAAGCTCATCCTCGCAAGCAGCTCGCCAGGCATCGCCATCCTCCGATGAGAGAGCCTCCATCAATGTGCCAGGGTCAGGCGCCATAGAGGGGGAACTCTGCATTGCAAGTGCACACGCCTCAGTGTCGGGCCTGACGGCCACGAGATCAGCTGCTGCGTCACAGGTGATATGGAACTCACGAGTGACCAGGTCGTGCCCTGTGGGGCACGTTGGATGTACCTCTGAAAGCTCGGTGCAGGCACTCAGGCCTAAGGCCTTTGTGCTTGGATCACCGCTCGCGATACTGCGAGTGGAACGCCTGGGTCCGGGACCCGACACTCGCTGAGCTCCGCAGTCTAGTGGTCGAAGGCGGCCACCGGGCTCACGGGAGTAACCGGCGGTGGAGGGGCACACCTCAGGCTCAGGGACAGGTACGACCACAGGGACAGGTACGACCAAAGCTGGTGAGGGCTGAGACGAGGTAGCCGGAGATGCCGAGCAAGGAGATGAGAGTGTGGGAGACACGAGGCTGGGTGTGACAGGAGGCACGGCTGGTCCGGACACTGAGGCGGGGGTGTCAGCCGACGTGGGCAAGATTGGGTCAGACGCAGAAGCAGGGGTGCCGGCAGACACAGGTGATGGTGCAGGAGGAGGCGTGAGAGAAGAGGTACCTGTGGGGTGTGAAACAGGCTGTACAGGCGAGATCTCTGGGCCGACGGCGATGATAGCCGGATCATCAAGGGCTGGAGATCGAGAGGGGGCTCGAGCGGACACATCAGCCGGAAGAGGGATGGTCGCTGGCATAGAAGTCTCCCCCATCCGCCAAGGAACCTCACAGGAAGGGACATGGGTTGCGGAGAGGGCTGTGATCGAAGTCAGGTCACGGTACGTGAGTGACTCAAAAAACAGCGTGTCACGGGACTCAATGACGTGACGGCGAGTGGGGTCCCAAAAACGCCAGGCCTTCGACCGCGGGGAGATGCCAATGAAGGGGAGACCTTGAATGCCTATTGGTTCTCGGTGTACCACACGGAGGCCAGGGATCCCCAGACGCGAACGAGACGAAGGTCAGCACGGTGGCCAAATCAGAGCTCGTATGGTGTAACATGGTCCGGAAGTGGACCATGCGGGAGGCCGTTCCAGACCCAAGTCATGTAGGCAAAGCCCTCGAAGGCGAAAGACTCCGGGAGACCGCACTCAGACCGCATGGCGCGAACCACATCCTCCATGGTGCGGTTCCAGCGCTCAGATACACCGTTCTACTATGGAGTAGCAGGAGCGGAGACCCAGTGAAAAATCCGGTGCTCAGCAAAGAAGGATCCATCTCGCCAAGGAAATCGCCGCCGGGATCCGAGTGAAAAGTATGTAGCGTGTGGCGAGACTGACGCTCAGCCATCATGAGCCAGAGCTGAACGGCAAGGGCGGCATTGCTCTTCTGACGCAGTCTGTAGACCCACTGCATGCGGGTGAAGTCATCAGTCAGCGTCAGAACATACCGGCCCCTCTCGGACAATGACTCGACTGGGAGAGGACCGAGAAGGTCCGATTGGACCAACTCAAGAGGCCTAAGCGCTCGGGAATGCGAGTCAGGGTAGGTGCACTGGTGCATCTTCCCTTGAGCACAGAAAACACATTCGGTCTTGGGTGGCTTCTAGAAAGAAGCCACGTCAAGAGCAAGAACAGGCTGTGTCCGAATGAGCTCCGACACAGTGTCGGAGCCCACGTGACACAAACGACGATGAAGCAACCGCTGGTGTTCCGAGGATAGAACACCAGTGACAAACGCGACCGGATGAGGAGGGAGAGCAAGGGGCGGAGGACCGAGGGATACGATACAAATCATCTATAACTGAAGCACGCAAGACAATGCTACGGGCGTCAGTAGGAGTCACAGTCGCTGAATCAGCGATGTGCTCCAGAGAAAGACCCATCAGAGTGCAGGCACGCACAGAAAGCAGGCTGAGCTCAAGATCAGGCACAAACAACACGTCAGAAAGATACAAGGGGCTAGACGGACCGTCGAAACATACAACCTCCACACCATGGACTGGAAAGGACTGACCAGAGCCTGTACGAACAGAACGGACAGTCGTGATAGGACCATGTACAACAAAGTCACTGCAACGGCACGTCATGTGATGTTTGGCCCCTGAATCGATGATCCAAGTACCACTGGAGTCACGACTAGTGGACGTCACCGTACAACGAGCAATGGAACACTCGGCATCAGAGGGACGCTGAGCCAACAGTGGGGAGGAACGACGTACATCACGAAGATGAGACTCATGGATCCAGTCAGTGTAGCCAGGCCCATCATCATCACATGTTGACAGTGCTCCCCCACACGCGTCATCACAAGCCACGAGAACGGACGAACAAGCACTCTTTGAACCACTCGACGATGACAACACACTCGTACCTACCTGAAAGCAAAGCGCCAGAAGATGACAAAACTCGACGATGGTGCGGTCGTGTGGGTCCGGATCGCTGCTGCTCGCCATTGAGGATGTAGGAACAGTTGCAGTCGTGGCCACCGCACGTCCCGAGGAGGGTGCGGGGGATCCGCCGGACGTGGAACGAAGAGCATGAGCAGCCTGAAGCCCACGGGTGATCCGCGCCCAGTCAAGCGGCTGCTGGCACTTGGTGTAGCGATGGGCACCTCCATAGTTGTAGTAGTGCACAGAACGGCCACTGCTACCACTGGATGACGACTGCTGCTGACCTGATCCATGCTTCCTATTCTTCTTCTTCCCGTGGGCGGCTGCTGCAATGCCCTGTGTCTGCATGGGTGTAGACAGGGTCGAAGAGGAGGAGGAAGATGAGGTGGTCATGGTGGAGGTGGATGAGGGTGACCGCAGGAGAGAAGATGGTGGTGATGCGACGACTGCTGCAGCAAGGGAGGTCTCCTGATGTGCTACTGCTGCCTCACGGGCTGAAGTCACCTGGAGGAAAAGCTGATGCGCCCAAGGAAGCAGCTGTAGAGTGGCTGAGAAAGGCACGAGGACGGCGTCGTTGTACCGTGTGAAGATGTCATTGTACTCAAGGCAAACTCCGAGCATAATTGTTCCGAAGCGCCCACAGATGTGTACCTCATGAGGTCCCTAGACGTGTGCAGATATGCATAGCGCGTCGCCAGTAATCCGCTTCAGACTCCGAAGGCCCCTGACAAAGCGAATAGAAAGCACGAATGTGTGACGCACGAGTGGTGTGTGTCTCTGCGGCCAGCAGGGATAACGCCAGATCCCAGCCTCCACGGGGATCGGCGCCGGTGCCTGTGCCAACCTCGCTATGGAAGGGGCGGAAGTCGACAACACTCTCGCATGGCATGGCGTAGAGAAGTCCGCGCATGGCCCGGGCTGCTGTCAGTGCCTGTGCTGGGTCTGTAGACTGGTACGGGCTGTGGTAGTAAGGCCGCACTCCCTCAGATGTAGCCCACACCTGAAACAGGATCTCCCAATAGTCGAAACCATCCTCGCTGATGTACCGTGGAGGTGGTGCCTCAAAGTCCTTAGGTTACTGCTCCGTGGGGAGAGCAACCGCATGTTGAGGTGGACGAGAGATGGGAAGAACTCTTGGGAGAGGGTGATCGCCAGGGTAGCTAGGTGATGATCGTATCGGGGTAACCGGTAGAGGTCGGGTACCCGTCTGCAACTGAAGGAGGCGCTCCTGAAGAACTCGAATCTCGTGCTCCTGGGAATCATCCGTGATGCCTGGCATGAATGGCTCATCGTGTAGTGGCTCATCATCAAGGAGGTCAGCAGGTGGTGGGTCAGGTGGAGCGCCAATCACGGGTGCCTGGACCGAATGCTGGGTAGAGACCGCAACTCCGGCAGCTCCCTCAGAAATCCGTGGAGGGGCTGTGGACTGAGCGCGCAGAAGCTCAGTCAGCGTGCGGATAGCATCAGTCTGCTCTCTCTAGAGACGACACATCTCATCCTGCTGGCTGCGCAGGTCCTCAATGGCCTGTGAGCATGGACTCAGTACGCCAGACGAGCAGGAGGAGGGATCGCCTGGTCCCTTCTCGTTGCTGTCGGACAGGCTCATGTCGCTGCTCAGTAATGGGGCGACGGATAAAGTTAGTCGGATTTAAAAAGCGTCAGCGTTTCTCGAGGAGCTCAAACGTAGGCAACTTTTGACTGTCCGGCCAAAAATTTGACTAAGTATGATGCTGACGTCAGCAGGTGGTTGCTGACGTCAGCACGACTGATGATGTCAGCAAGCAAAAGTGCTGACGTCGGTTTGTTTCCCCCCCCCCTTTTTTTTTCTTCGCAAATCTGCGCGCGCGTGCAGCCGATCCGCGGTGGCCGCGTGGACGCTGCGCAGAAGCTGCGTAGCAGCTTCCGCCCAGCTGCTGCTGCACTTGCGCTATCATTTGCAGCAGCAGCTGTGTAGCTGCGGATGCAACGGTGGCAGCAGCGGCTGCACTGCTGCTGCTACTGCTGCTACTGCTGCTGTGCGCTACGGCTGCTGTTCGCTGTCGCCGGCGCGCTCTACTGCTACTGCTGCTGCCGGGCTACTGTTACTGCTACTACTGCTGTTGCTCTGCTGTTGCTGCCGCGGCTGCCGCTACTACTACTCAATGCTGTTGCCACCGCTACTACTGCGCTGCTTCTGCCGTTGCTGCTGCTTTATTGCTGCTGCGGCCGCTGCTGCTGCCGTTGCCTCTGCTGCTGCTGCTCTGCTACTACGGCTGTGGGAGGTGCGGCTGCACTCACTGTAGCCGCCACGCACCTCGCGTGGCGGTGCACAACGTTGCTGCTGCCTCTGCTGCTGCGATCTCACGTGGTGGGTGGGGTTGCGTAGACGGCGACCGGCTGTCTCCAACAGGCCTGAGGAACTCTGCTGCAGCGGTGACTCTCATTGCTGCTGCTCTGCTGCGTCTCTGCTGTGCAGCTCAGTAAGAACTGTCTCACTACTCTGATACCATGAGAAAATGCATGGAAGCTTCCTAGCACCACAGCCGCTGACTAGGCGTCAGTGCCAGATCAGACGGTGCCGACAATCACAGGTCGTACACACTACTGCATGGGTTTGGCTAGGAGACAGAAGTCAAAGTGTCAGAATGCTTCAATATAGCATATGCAGAGAGAAATGACAAATGACAGGTCCAATGCATAAGTACCTGCCGCGGCGCGCAGCGGGTGTCGCACGCGGCAGTCCAAGAGCTGTCCTAAAACCGGCCAAAAACCACTGTTTTGGCCGCAACTCTGCGCACACATGTCATAATGCTACGCCGTCTGAACCTAGACGTGCAGAATCAAAAGACGGACGCTACAACTGGTCACATGCATGCATCCACAATCAAACGGTGGACATACAATGCAAAAACATGCAAATAGGGCTCATGGCCAGTCCGCCGAAAGAAACCTGCAAGCTGTAGAAAAGACAGCAGAGAGTCCCGGCAGCATCTGGGGCTCTGGAACGGTAGTCGGCCAGCTCCAAGCCGGTAGTCCGCCGCCAGTCGTCGCACCGGTGTCACCAGGGCCCGCCTCAGGGATCTGCTCGAGTATGGACACGGCAGAGTGGTCACAGTAAACTGTACAAGAACGTCACAAATCACAACANACATGCATGCATCCATCATCAGACGGTGGACAACCAATGCAAAAACATGCAAATAGGCCTCATGGCCAGTCCGCCGAAAGACGCCTGCAAGCTGTAGAAAAGACAGCAGAGAGTCCCGGCAGCATCTGGGGCTCTGGAACGGTAGTCGGCCAGCTCCAAGCCGGTAGTCCGCCGCCAGTCGTCGCACCGGTGTCACCAGGGCCCGCCTCAGGGATCTGCTCGAGTATGGACACGGCAGAGTGGTCACAGTAAACTGTACAAGAACGTCACAAATCACACCACACCCCCATGACCCGATGGTACGCATGTCCATACACGTGCAGTACTGGTACAAACACAATAGTGAGTGACACAAACAAATGAGGCACAGATGCACATCCCACACTCAACCACCCTCAGGCATGGGGCAAAGTCCAACAGAACGAATGACCACCAAGAAATTTCCCCGAGCTAGTGCCTTCGTCAAGAAATCAGCACGCTGCATGTCAGTGCCAACCCACATGACGGAGATCACGTGTCGCTCCACCAGGTCACAAACGAAGTGATGCTCAACCGCAATGTGCTTTGTACGAGCATGAAAGACACCGGAGTTCTGCACAATGGCGAGAGCACTCTTTTGTTGCAACGCAGCACAATGGCGGGTACTGACTGCCCAAGCTCAAGAAACAAGCACTACAGCCATACAGCCTCAGCAGCCCCTGCGCCCAAAGCAACGTACTCTGCCTCCGACGAACTACGTGCAATGCAGCCCTGCTTCTCGCTTCGCCAAGAGAGAGCGATACCACCGAGCAGGAGCAAGTAGCCAGTACGACTGCGCCCATCTGGGCTCCAAGCCCAGTCACTGTCAGTGTAGACGTCATGGACCACCGAACACTGCAGACGAAAACAGAGTCTGAGGTACCGCGTGGAGACCACGTACCGCACCACTCGCACAGCCGCGTGAAGAGCCCTCGCACGTGGAGCCTGCAAGAACTGAGCGAGGAAGTTGACGGCGAACGCGATATCAGGACGCGTGGTAGTGGCCAAGTACATGAGAGATCCGATGAGACGGAGGTACAAGGTCACGTCCACAGTCTCCCCCAGCTGTGTAGGGTCATCCACCTTCAGGGCATCCTTCCCATCAAGTGTAAGAGGTATGGAAGTGGAGGGCAATACACCAAGGAGATCGCTAAAGTGCTCCCCCACGACTCGTGCGTATTGGGCCTGATGCAATAACAATGTCCGCCGTCTGCAATCTCGCACGATCTCCACACCCAGAAACACCGATGCAGGACCGAGGTCCTTTATCCTGTAGGCAGTCTGCAGGACAGCCTTGGCCTCCTTCACGGCCTCCAGGGACGGAGACGCAATCAGAAGGTCATAGACATAGACGAGGATGGCGGTGAACCGCTCGCGTGTCGGTAGGATGAAAAGAGAGGGGTCTGCCTCGCTGTGTACGTATCCTGCATGAGTCAAAGTGCCGGTGATCTCCCGGTTCCAACACCACGGAGATTGCTTGAGGTCGTACAAGGACTTGCGCAAGCGCCAGACCTTGGCACCGTCCTCAAAGCCCGGTGGCTGAGCCACGTAAATCTCCTCATCCAGAGAGCCATGGAGGAACACATTGTTCACATCCATCTGGTGCAGTTCCCAGTCACGCTGAGCCACTACACCGAACAGAGCTCGAGCTGAGGTCATGCGGCCGACAAGGGCAAAGGTGTCAGTGTAATCGACTTCCTCAATGTGAGAGTACCCCTTGACGACCAAGCGGGCCTTGTATCGTTCTAGTGAGCCATCCAACTTCACCTTCCTACGAAAGACCCACTTGACCTGGATACCCTTCCTCCCAGGAGGAAGGTCGACAAGCTCGTAGACTCTGTGCTCTCGGATAGTGCGAAGCTCATCCTCGTAGGCTGTACGCCAAGCGTCAGCATCCTGTGATGAGGGAGCCTCCTTCCGTGTGCCCGGGTCGGGCGCTATAGAGGGAAAACTCTGCGTGGCAAGTGCACATGCCTCAGTGCCGGGCCTGACGACCACGACATCAGCTGCAGTGTCACAGGCGATATGGAAGTCGCGAGTGACGAGGTCGTGCCCTATGGGGTACGCTGGATGTACGTCTGTGAGCTCAGTGCGGACACTCAGGCCTAGGGCCTTTGTGCCGGGGTCACCACTCGCGATGCTGCAAGAGGAGCGCCTGCGTCCGGGGCCCAACGATCGCTGAGCTCCAGAATCCAGTGGTCGAAGACGGCCACCAGGCTCACGGGAGTAACCTGAGGTCGAGGGAAGCACCTCAGGCTCAGGGACAGGTGCGACCAGAGGAACAGGTACGACCACAGCTGGTGAGGGCTGAGACGAGGTAGCCGGAGATGCCGCGCGAGGAGATGCGTGTGTGGGGAACACGGGGCTGGGTGTGACAGCCGGAGCAAGCATGATTGGACCTGACACTGAGGGAGAAGTACCAGTTGACGTAGGAACGGGAGTGGGCAAGAATGGATCAGATACAAAGACAGGAGTGTGAGCAAATGCAGGTGCTGGTGTAGAAGGAGGCGTGGGGACAGAGGTATCAATGGGGTGTGAAACAGGCTGTATAGGCGAGATCTCTGGACCGACGGCAATGATTGCCGGATCATCAAGGGCCGGAGACCGAGAGGGGGCTCGAGCGGACACATCAGCCTGATGAGAGGTGCTCGTTGGCGAAGAAGTCTCCCCCATCCGCCGAGAACCCTCACAGGAAGAAACATGGGCGGCGGAGAGTGCTGTGATCAAAGTCAGGTCACGGTAGGTGAGAGACCCGAAAAACAGCCCATCGCGGGACTCAATGACGCGACAACGAGTAGGGTCCCAGAAGCGCCAGGCCTTCGACCGTGGGGAAATGCCGATGAAGGCACACAAGCGGCCCCGAGGTGAGACCTTGGACCCCTGCTGGTCCTCAGTGTACCACATGGAGGCCAGAGAGCCCCAGACGCGAGCGAGACGAAGGTCAGCACGGTGTCCAAACCAGAGCTCGTACGGTGTAATATGGTCCGGAAGCGGACCATGCGGGAGGCGGTTCCAGACCCAAGTCATGTAGGCAAAACCCTCAAGGACAAAAGACTCTGGGAGACCGCACTCACACTGCATGGCGCGAACCACATCCTCCATGGTGCGGTTCCAGCGCTCAGATACACCGTTCAGCTGAGGGGTAGCAAGTTTCGGAGACCTGGTGAAAAATCCCGTGCTCAGCAAAGGAGTCCATCTCGCCAAGGAACTCGCCAGCGCGATCCGAGCAGAAGGTATGTAGCGTGTGGCGGGACTGACGCTCAGCCATCACTAGCGAGAGTCAAACCGCAAGAGCGGCATCGCTCTTCTAACAAAGACTATAGACCCACCGCATCCGGGTAAAGTCATCAATCAGAGTAAGAACATACCGGCCCCTCTCAGACAGAGACTCGATCGGGAGAGGGCCGAGAAGGTCTGAGTGAACCAACTCAAGAGGCCGAAGCGCTCGGGAACGAGAGTCAGGGTAGGTGCACCGGTGCATCATCCCCTGGGCGCAAAAGAGATAGTCAGTCTTGGGTGGCTTCTCGAAAGAAGCCACGTCAAGACCGAGAGCGGGCTGTGTCCGAATGAGCTTCGACACAGTGTCGGAGCCCATGTGACACAGACAGCGATGAAGCAACCGCTGGTGTTCCGGAGATAGAACACCAGTGACACAGACACGACCGGAGGAGGAGGAAGAGCAAGGGGAGGAAGGCCGAGCGATGCGATACAGATCATCTATAACTGAAGCACGCAGAACGACAGAAGATGTCCGTGTACTTGAGGCAAACTCCGAGCATAATCGTACAAAGCGCCCACAGCTATGTGCCTCCTGAGGTCCCCAAGCGCGTGTAGATGCGCATTGCGCGTCGCCAGTAATCCGATGTAGGCTCCATTGGCCCCTGACGGAGCGAATGGAAAGCACAAATGTGTGATGCACAAGTGGCGTGCGTCTCTGCGGCGAGCAGGGATAAGGCCAGATCCCAACCTCCACGGGGATCGGCGCTTGTGCCTGTGCCGGCCTCGCCAAGGAATGGGCGGAAGTCAACAATGGTCTTGCGTGGCATGGCGTAGAGGAGTCCACGCATGGCCCGGGCTGCTGTCAGTACCTGTGCTGGGTCTGTAGGCTGGTACGGGCTGTGGTAGTAAGGCCACACTCCCTCAGAAGTAGCCCATACCTGAAATAGGATCTCCCAACAGTCAAAGCCATCCTCACTGATGTACCGTGGAGGTCGTGCCTCAAAATCCTTGGGCTGCCGCTCCGTGGGGAGAGCAACCACAGGCTGAGAAGGACGAGAGACCGGAAAGACTCCTGGAAGAGGATGGTCACCGGGGTAGTCAGGTGACAATCGTATCGAGGAAAACAGAGGCGATCGGGTGCCCGTCTGCAGCTGACGGAGGCGCTCCTGAAGAACTCGAATCTCCTGAGCCGGGGAATCATCCGTAATGCCTGGCATGAGTGACTCATCATCCAGGAGGTTAGCAGGTGGTTGGACAGGTCGAGCGCCCATCACGGGTTCCTGAGCCGACTGCTGGGTAGAGATCGCGACGCCGGCAGCTCCCTCAGAAACCTGCTAAGGAGTCATGGACTGAGCACTTAGAAGCTCATTCAGTGTGCGGATAGCGTCAGTCTGCTCTCTCTGGAGGGGACGCATCTCATCCTGCTGGCTTCGCAGGTCCTCAGTGGCCTGCGAGCGTGGACTCAGTACACCAGACGAAGAGGAGGAGGGGTCGTCTGGTCCCTTCTCCTTGTTGTCGGACAGGCTCATGTCGCCGCTCAGTATGGGACGACAGATCAAGTTTGTTGGATTTCAAAACCGTCAGCGTTTCTCGAGGATTTAAGACGCTGGCAACTTTTGATTGTCCGGCCAAAAAGTGGCCAAGTATGGTGCTGACGGCCAGAAATTTGGAAGTGCTGAAACTTAAATTTCGGCACTAAAAACTCAACGTTGTCCAAATCAAGCGAAATTTGGACCACAGAGGCTCCTGAATGTGCTGAACAAAATGGTGAATATTTCGGACGCAAAAAGTTGGGAAAAGTGGCAAAACGTCACTTTTCCCTGTTCTGCCCGAATTTCAGCACAATACGGTGCACTTCAGTCTTTGCTGGTGGCGACAGAGCACAAAACTGAGCGTGAATAGTAGCTCTGGAGAGCTTGAGAGAAGAGCTTTCCAACGCACCCTCAAACGCCAGAAACGGTGTTCGTTTGAAGCCAGGGCAAGCTCATGCCGACGAGGAGGTGGTGGCTGACGCGATTTTCGTCCGCGGCTCCTCCACGTTTGTGCGGCTCCTAGGAAGTTGCACGGACAGGGGCAGCGGTGGCGCACGCTGCTGTTGTTGCTGCTGCTGCTGCTGCCGTCGAGCTTGACAGCAATGGCCTCAAGCCATTTTGGCTGCAGCTGTTGCTGATGTTTCTGATGCCGTCGCCGATGTTGCTACTGTTGTGGTCAAAACTGCTAGCTCTATTGCTGCGCTGCTGGACAGCTGCTATGGCACTGCTGCGCTGGCGTGCTGCTACACTGCTGTACCCCTCCTGCACGACTCCTCTGTTGCGCAGGTGTTGCGGCCTACGCCTTGCAATGGCGCAGGTTGGTGGGTCTTCCCAGGACCTGTCGCTGCCGCTGTGTGCTGTTGCTGCTGCTGCTGCTCACTATTGCTGCGATTGCTGCATCTCTACTGTGCAGCACAACAAGCTCTGGCTTGTTGCTCTGATACCATGAGAAGTTTCCTAGAACCTTCCTAACCACTTGCCGTGACACTAGGCGTCAGCGCTAGGTCAGCGTGTGTCAACAGTCACAAGTTTGAGACAAAACTGCAAGGGTCTGGGTTGGGACACAAATAGAGTGTCGGGAAACTCAAACTGAATTTAATTGCAGAGAGAAATAACAAATGACAGGTCCAAGGCATAACTGCCTGCCGCGGCGCACGGCGGGTGTCGCACGCGGCAGTCCAAGAGCTGTCCTAAAAACCAGCCTAAAACCATTGTTTTGGCCGTAACTCTGCGCACACATGTCAGAAGGCTAAGCCGTCTGAACCTAGACGTGCAGGATCAAAATACAAATGCTACGACTGGTCACATGCATGCATCCATCATCAGACGGTGGACATACAATGCAAAAACATGCAAATAGGGCTCATGGCCAGTCCGCCGAAAGACACCTGCAAGCTGTAGAAAAGACAGCAAAGAGTCCCGGCAGCATCTGTGGCTCTGGAACGGTAGTCGGCCAGCTCCAAGCTGGTAGTCCGCCGCCAGTCGTCGCACCGGTGTCACTAGGGCCCGCCTCAGGGATCTCCACGAGTATGGACACGGCCGAGTGGTCACAGTAAACTGTACAAGAACGTCACAAATCACAACATCCCCACTAAGGCTCGGAGCTCGAGATTGATCATATCTCGGAGTAATAGAAATCTTGAAATCTCGAGATCTCAAACTAATCTCGCACTTTGAGACAAGATCAAGATTGTCTCGAAACACTTGGAGACGAGATTGAGATTTGGGGTGACACAAACATTTCAAGACGAGAATGATCTCGTTTTGTCTCGTCTCGAACTCGTGGCAGGAGTATCTTGAGGAACGAAGCGCATCACGCAACCCACTTGAATGCCAAATTTCAGGTACTAATCGTCGCGTTAAGTTTCGCGACACAACGATTCCGGCCAATAGTGGACCAAGAGGTCTAGTGGGTTGCGATGAATATGTGTGTATGGAATGTTCTTCACAAAGAGATGAACAATCTTCTACATTGAAAGTGTTTCATTACGTAATCACCATTAGCGATCTATCCCAAACTAGATATCCATAATGACCACGTGTATGTACGCCAGAAACCTAGGCAGCAGGTTGGGGCAGCATGCGTTGTTGATGCAGCGTGCAGGCTTCCACGCTCATTGCTTAAGTCTGCTGTCCCCTCAGTCAGTTGCTCTAGACTCTAAGTCTAGAAGCTTTGGGTTTGTTACTCAGAAACGCTCGCGCCAATGTTAGCGCCAGAAAGCAACTGAAAACTGAAAGCAACTGATTAGGAATGAAGAATGAGCAACAATGGGAGACCCCTTCAACTTCTAGCTCCCCCCCAAACTAGTGTAAAACTTGTTACTCAGCTAACCAGCCAATCAGAAAACAGTGCTAGACCTATTTTTCTGGCAGACAGAGTTTTCTCGGTGAGCCCTGCCAGACGCCTGACAGCCCAAAACCTGGGCTTCGCCTGTTTTGCCTGAAAACCGGACCATACCATAATACCGACGCTGCAAATACAGTCATGTGGTTAGAATTGGCTAGAAAACTAGCTATAAGAAGTTATGGCTGCCCGAACCCAGCCAGTGCCTATGATAGTCAACAATGCCAAACAGGGCCATACAACAGGAGACATGGACCCTAGGCACCGCATGATGTTGCAGACGCAATGCCACAGCCAGACACAGCGTTAGGTGCATGCAGGTAGCATCTGCAGTGGTAGTGACTGCCGGCGGCCCGACCACCGAGGAGGCCTGCTGATGGAGCTGAGCGCATGGCCAGAGGGAGGATGCTCCGACGACGGGTGAATGGGCCTCGGCGTGCGTCGGCTCCACCGAGCGACACTCCAGCGGCGTCAAGTCTCGCCGTCAGTCATCTGCACGCCGATGTACACAAGTTGAGAGGACACAACAGAGTACAATGAGAGATGCACGAAACCAACACTCCCCCATGACTCACAGGCGTAGCGCACATGTGCGGGCAGAGACACAATCAACGACCAAACTCCCCCAAGCCAAGCAGAGACGCAAGCCGAGACAAAGAGAGTCAATCACGGACGCATGCCGACTGAACTCACAGCCTTCTTGAACGAGTCGCGCTTCAGTGCCTTGGTCAAGAAGTTAGCCAACTGCCGTGCTGTCTCGACCCACACGATACTCATGCTGTAGTCATGCAATAACGAACGCACATAGTGATACTCAACGTTGATGTGCTTTGTGCGTGTGTGATGCACGTCGTCATTGTCAGCGATGGCCATGGCACTCTCATTGTCACAATGCAACGTGATGGATGCAACGGACTGACACAACTCGGACAACAGACGATGCAACCACATACTCTCACACGCGCCTGAGCCAAGAGCAATGTACTCGGCCTCAGCAGTGCTGCGTGCAACACACCCCTGCTTGCCACTGCACCAGGACATAGCTGTGCCGCCAATCAGAAAGATCCAGCCTGTGCGACTCTTACCGTCCGGACTGCCGGTCCAGTCACCATCGGTGTAGCCCACCGCGAGAACAGACGGCTGACGGCGGAACATGAGACCTCGCCGAGGAGTCGAGACAACATAGCGCAGTACTCGGATTGCGGCCTCGTAGTGGAGGTGACGCGGCTCGTGAGAGAACTGGGCCAGGAGGTTGACGGCGAACGCGATGTCTGGGCGCTTCGTCGTCGCCAGGAACATTAGTGACCCGATGACTCGCAGGTACGTGGTCACGTCTTCTGGCTCCCCCACAATGGCTTGATCAGGACTCTTCAGCTTCACCTAGCCATCAGGTGACATGGGTGAGGATGCGCTCGACACGAGTGGCAGGGCTGTCGGCCCGGAGGGACCAGCGGACGCGACTGGGACGGCCGGCCCGGAGGGACCAGCGGACACGACTGGGGTTGTCGGCTGGGAGGGACCAGCGGACGCAACTGGGATGGCCAGCCCGTAGGGATCAGCGGACGTGACTGGGGCTGCTAGCCTAGATGGACCCGCGGACACGACTGGAGCGGCCGGCCTCGAGGGACCAGCGGACGCGACTGGGGCTGCTGGCCTGGAGGGATCCGCGGACACGACTAGGGATGCTGGCCCAGAGGGACCAGCAGATGCGATTAGGGGTGCCGACCCGGAGGGACTAGCGGATGCGACTGGGGGTGCCGGCCCGGAGGGACCAGCGGACGCAACTGGGGGTGCCGTCCCGAAGGGACGCCCGGACGCGACTGGGGGTGCCCGCCCGGAGGGACCAACGGACGCGACCGGGGCGGCCGGCCCGGAGGGACCAGCGGACGCGACTAGGGCTGCTGGCCCAAAGGGACCAGCGAACACGACTGGGGCTGCCGGCTTGGAGGGACTAAGGGATGTGTCACCCAGAAGTGACTGGTCGGAGGACGGACTCACCACTCACCCACGCGACGGGATAGACACAGACGAGCCGGAGCGAATGAGGTCGCGAGGAAACAGGTCATCGAAGAAGAGGGCGTCGAGGGACTCACCGATGTAGTGCCGGGAGGGATCCCAGAAGCGCCAGGCCATGGATTGACGAGAGACATTGAGGAAGGTGCAGGGACGTCTGCGGGGGGCGAGCTTACCGCCCTGTTGCGGGGCGGGCAGCCACACAATGGCCACGCAGTCCAACACACGAGCCGGGCGGAGGTCAGCTCGCTGACCACACCAATGCTGGTACAGTGTGGACTGGCGGGGAAGGGGACCGTGGGGAATCCGGTTCCAGACCCAGGTCATGTAGACCATGGCTTCAAAATAGACGCCATCGGAGAGACCAGACTCGACCCCCATGGTGCGGACGGTGTCGGCCATGGTACGGTTCCACCGTTCGGAGACACCGTTCTGGGCGGGCGTGTAAGGCGCCGACGTCTCATGGCGGATTCCGCGGGAGGCGAGAAAGGTCGTGGTTTCATCCATATACTCACCACCGCGATCACAGCGAAAGTGACGGAGAGAGCGGCCACACTCATGCTCCGCAAGGACAAGCCAGTCCTGGATGGCGTGGGTGACATAGCTCTTATGCCAAAGGTAGAAGACCCTGCGGTAGCGAGAATAGTCGTCAGTGAGGGTGACGAAATAGCGACCATGCTCGCCGACGGACTCGGTGGGGAGAGGACCCATGACGTCTAAATGGACAAGGTCGAGAGGAGCGGATGCACGCGATGAAGACAAGGGATACGTGGACCGGTGCATCTTCCCCTGAGTGCAGTCAATGCACTCAGTGGGGCACGGAAGGGGAAAAGTCTCCGGGTCAAGGTCCTTGGCCGGCTGGGTGCGGAGCATGCTTTCTACGGCGGCAGAGTGGACGTGGCAGATACGGCGTTGCAAGAGGTGAGTGTGCTGAGGAGAAAGAGTAATGGTGACAAACACATGGCTTGTGGCGTCCGACGGGGAGGAGACAAAAGGAGAGGAGGAAAGGTGAGGTACATGCCATGGGTTGCCACGGGCGGTGGCGTGCAGTACAACAAGACCAGACAGACGCAATGACACAGTGCCAACACCATGCAAGTGCACAATGTCCATGTTCATGCGGTCAAGGGCAGTGACAGACAGAAGGTTGAGCTCAAGACCAGGGACGAAGAGGACATTGGTCAGAAAGACGTCACCAGAGGGACCACAAAAACGAACGACGCCAACACCACGGACAGGCAACACCTGGCCAGAGCCTGTCCGGACACCGGAATTATCGCCTATAAGACCGAGCATACTAAAGGCCTCACAAGAGGCCGTCATGTTATGCGTGGCCCCAGAGTTGATGATCCAAGTCTCAGCAGGGTTCTGGACCGGGGTCGCTAGATCACTAATGGTCACATGGCAGCAAGCAAGGGATGCAGATGCGGTGGAAGGAGGTGCGAACCGAGACAGCCAATCGTCAAGCCAAGCAACGTCGTCCCGGGAAGGGGTAGCGGAGACCATGAGAGACGACGAGACAGACAAGGAAATGGGGCATGACCGTAGCTCAGTCTCAGTCATGCAGGGCTGGTCAGGAGAGCAAGAAGTGATGCAACTCGCACTTGGCGTGCCCTGGAGGGGGAAAGGATGGCGGCACACTGGGGGCAGACTGAGAAACCAACGGTTGCAGTGCTGCAATCTGCTGCGTCAGGGCGGCGAGCTGTTGCTCAAGAGCAGCGAGGGGGTCAGGGTTGTCGCCAATGACGTCGGATGCTACTGCTCCTCCTGCTATTGTTGCTCCTACTGATGCTGCTCCTGCTACTGTTGCTAACCTTGGTGCTCCCGTTGTTCCTGCTGCTCCTGCTGCTGTTGCTTCTGCTGCTGCTGCTGCTGCTGCTGCTACTACTGCTGCTACTGGTGCCGTTGTTGCTGCTAGAGCTCCTACTGCTACTGCTGCCGGTGTTGTTGCTGGTACTACTATTGCTGCTGGTGCTATTGTTGCTGCTACAACCACTACAAGAAAGGGGGGATGGGGGTCCCCCCAAAAGAGGAGGACCCTTCCCCAGTGGGGCTACCAGCCATGGTGTGATGCCCTTTTTTTTTGTGGTGCTGACATCAATAGTGATGTCTATTCAGGGCGGTGGACGTCCTGTCCACCCTTAGGTTTATTTCCCCTTTCCCTTGCCCCCTTTTGTTGTTTTTTTTAGTTGATGACGTCAGCATTGACATCAATAGCTGGATGCTGACATCAGCAGTGGTGGTTGTTGGGGCCGCTGTTGCAGCTGCTGCCGTTGCTGCCGCTACTACTACTGCTGATGCAGCTGTTGCTACTGCTGCTGCTGCAGCTGCTGCTCTTGTTGGTGTTGCTGTTGCTACTGTTATAGCTGCTACTATTGTTGCTATTGCAGTTGCTACCGCTGCTCCTACTATGGCTGCTGATGCTGCTGCTACTATTGCTACTGTTACGGCTGTAGTTGCAGCAGCAATTGCTGCTACTACGGGCTGCTACGGCTGCTATGGCGACTACAGCAGCAAGCGCAGGTGCTGTAGCGGCGGCAGCAAAGCCGGTGGGGTGGGGGATTGTTTTTCTTGCATTTTCTTCTTCTTTTCTTGTCTGTCATAGCGAATAGCTACCCACTACTCGTTGCGAGCAGCGGGATGTTGCTCGTTGACCGCGAGCTGCTGCTCACTGGTAGTGAGCATCTGCTTGCTGGCAGCAATGGGCTGCTGCTCGCTGCTCGCTTGCTGCGCGTAGCGAGCAATAGCAGCCGCTACTAGCAGCTGCTCATTCTAGCCGCTGCTCCAGCTCGCTGTTGTTGCGGCTTGCAACTACCACTACTACAGCCTGCTGCTGCTGCTGCACGTTGCTGCAGTTGTTGCCTGCTACCGCTACTACTCTCTGCTGTTGTGGGCTGCTGCTACTGCAACCTGCTGCTCCGGGCTGCTGCTGCTACGAGCTGCTACTACGGGCTGCTACGAGCTGCTGCTTCTTCCTACTACTGCTGTTGCATGTACCTGTAGTTGGCTGCTCATGCCATTGCTCGCTACCGTTGCCTGCGGCTGCCACTGTTGCCAGTCACTACAGCTGGGTGACGTCACAGCGTGCGTCGTCGCCCACAGGTGTTGGACGCGGCCTGCCGCTCACCTCCACGCGTCACACATGGGGGTCAGCGCTGCCAAAAATTTTCAGCAGCATTTCCCCTGGCCCAATGGCCGTGGGAAAAAATCTGACGCCGCCACAAGGCAGGTCAATGCTGCCAGAAAGGATCTGGCAGCATTTCCCCTGCACTAGCACGTATGGGGGTCCGCCAGTGTTGTATGGTACTTGTACGCCAGTCTTCTACTGCTGTTGCTACGCTCTGGTTCTGATACCAAGCTAGTAGGTAGCAGGTTGGGGTAGCATGCGTTGTTGATGCAGCGTGCGGGCTTCCACGCTCGTTGCTTAAGTCTGCTGCCCCCTCACTCAGCTGCTCTAGACTCCAAGTCTGGAAGCTCTGGGTTTGTTACTTAGAAACGCGCGCGCCAGTGTTAGTGCCAGAAAGCAGCTGAAAACTGAAAGTAACTGATTAGGAATGAAAAACGAGCAACAATGGGAGACCCCTCCAAGTTCTAGCTCCCTCCCACCAGTGGAGAACTTGTTACTCAGCTAACCAGCCAATTAGAAACTAGTGCTAGACCTATTTTCTGGCAGGGAGGGTTTTCTCGGTGAGCCCTGCTAGACGCCTGACAGCCCAAAACCCAGGCGTCGTCAGTTTTGCCTGAAAACTGGACCATACCATAATACCAACGCTGCAGATGCAGTCATGTGGTCAGAATTGGCTAGAAAACTAGCTACAAGAAGTTATGGCTATCCAAACCCAGGTAGTGCCTAGGACAGTCAACGATGCCGAACAGGGGCATACAGTAGGAGACATGGACCCTAGGCACCACATGATGCTGCAGACGTAATGCCACAGCCAGACACAGCGCTAGGTGCATGCAAGTAGCATCTGCACTGGCAGTGACTGTCGGCGGCCCGACCACCGAGGAGGCCTGCTGATGGAGCTGAGCGCATCGCCAGAGGGAGGAGGCTCCAGCGATGGGTGAATGGGCCTCAGCGTGTGTCGGCTCCACCGAGCGACACTCCAGCGGCGTCAAGTCTCGCCGTCAGTCATCTACATGCTCATGTACACAAGCGGGGAGGACACAATAGAGTACAATGAGAGATGCACAAAAACCAACAATGTATGCACGTATGACGTCATTTTTAGCTAAATTCAATTCATGCACAGTGTCGTGTCTCCAGTTCCTGCTCTGAAGTCGTTGTCGGAGTTCGCAGAATGGTGTTCTCAGTCCTCGTCGAGGGGGGTTACCCCCTTTGCAGGACTGAGGGGCAATCGTCATCAACGACCCAGAGCAGGGAGACTCAAAAATTCCGAGTCTCCAGAGGTCCATTTCCGTTTTTAACCTTACCTCTGGCTTTGGGACCCAAACCAGAGGTTTATACCTCGAAACTCATGCATTCGCATGAGTTTTTCAGTTTCGAAACTCATAGTTCATCCTGAACGAATTTGAGTTTTGTTTTTTATGCGTAGGCGCAAAACCGTCGCATGCGAGGCACGATCAGGGCTTTCGCACCGACTTCTCTCGTGCGCTTCCCTCATCCTCGCCCTCACCCTCGCTCCCCCTAACTCTCGTCCTCGTCCTCTCGTTTGCAAGGAGGGCAAGGGGGGGCGAGGCCACGAGGCCACGAGGCCTTGCCCTCGAGGCCCTCGTGGCCCCTCAGCGGCTGATCGGGCTGAGGCCACGATTGGCGGCTAGCAGTTGGCCGGCCGGTGGCCGGCCGGTCGCTTGGCCGGCCGCCTTCCGTCCAGCCGGCTGGCAGCAAGGTGGCCGGCGGCCAACAAAATGCTGGCCGCCGGCCAGCGCTCGCTGACGCGAGGAATGGTGCACAACCACCCCTGGCTTCAGCAAGGAAGGAGGGCCGAACTGGCCCTTCTGCTACATTCTTTCCCACTTATTATGAACCTTCCCGGTTCATGAACAACAAGCAAGATTTTCAGTCAGTGAGTCATCAACAATGTGAAAGAAAATTGAATAATTTCAATCACCAACTGAACATGAACACGTGCATGGCACTTGGACCTAAGTTGTAGCTTGTCCATCAGCACGGCTGGCGACCTCCCTCATTTAGGCTAGAGCACCCGCGTGACAACCATGTTGGGCGTCCACAACCCCCTATGGTTGCGGTCCATAAATGCCACCCCGCGGGAATGTAGTTCAATTTTTCCACGTTTCGGTGGTGCCCCTTGACACGCGTCAATTCGTGCGAGCTGCCAGCTCACTCCAATACTTGTTGACCACCCTTATGGGCAACCAAAACTCGGGCTCCCATGAGTTATATTCAGATCCACAGTCGGCCCAATGAACAAAGAATTCTCTAACAACCCGCGACCAGAAAGTACGCTCTCGGTGCTGAAGTAGGCGAAGAACCTCGTATTCACCATTGGCAGCAAGGACTGCTGGTGGTGGCTGAACGGTTCCGTCAGTCATGTATGAATCCAACTGGCTCACATCAAACACGTCATGTATCTTCATACTCGGCAGAAGCAGCAATCGGTATGCCACTAGCCCGATGTGTGCAACGATGGGAAACGGCCCAATCCACTTCGGTAGAAGTTTTCGTGCCCCTGACGACTTCAGCCAAGGATTCCTAGTGCTAAGCAGCACTTTGTCACCGATGTCAAACGAGACATCACGGTGGCTTTTGTTGACATATGCCTTTTGTCATTGCCGAGCAGCTTGAAAGTGACCCTTCGCCTCCTTTAACAAGGAGTCTATGCGCTCGGCAAAGGCTTGAGCAAAACAAACATGTCCTCTTGCACTCCCACTCTTCACCAATGAAGAGGGCACCACTGGATGCCGACCACTGTTCAATACAAACGGTGTGAACTGTGTAGACCTATTCACCGAGTTGTTCGCCGTAAACTCTGTCGGTGCTAGAAATTCGTCCCAGTCATCCGTGGCGGGGTCCATGAACATGCCAAATATTTTTTCTATAGTATGGTTCATGTGCTCTGTTTGTCTGTCAGTTTGAGGGTAAACAGCCATCAACATTTGAAACTGACTCCCGAAGTACTCGTACGTCTTTTGCCACAACTTACTATCAAAATTATCATCTCGATCGGAGATAATGCGCAACGGCAAGCCGTGGTATTTTACGACATCCTCACAGAAGAGACGAGCGGTCTCCTGTGCGTTCATGTCAGTGGTTGTAGGAATGAAGTTTGTCATCTTTGTCAAAAGATCCACAGCCACTAGTAATCTATCGTGGTTACGGGCCGTGTCCAGTAATGAATTCTATGCTGATGTACTCCCATGGAGTCCCAGGAATGGGAAGTTGTTGGAGGAGTCGAGCAGGCTTCTTGTCACTAGCCTTATTCCGAAGACATGGGTCGCATGTCATGCAATGCTTACGGACATCAACACTTCATCCTGGCCACCAATAGTGGTCCGAAGGTCCCTGACCAGTCTTTCGAGGTCCCACATGAGCTGCGACCGGCGGGTCGAGGAACTGGGAGATAACCTTTGCTCGAAGGTCTCCTGATTTTGGTACAACAACTTGTTCTCCTTGCCAGAAGATTCTTGCGGCCTCTACCAAGCCGTACTTGTCCAGATTTTGAGAGTCTTGAAACCAAGAATGCACGAAGTATCCTATCCTGATCCTGTTTACAAAACCATTGTAATGGATAATCTCTCGTGGTGGTTGCCACAGCGGTGCCAGGGGATCTGGTGATGGAACTGTTGCTGTTACAATGGCCATAAAGCACCCACTGACCTCGGTGGTTGCTTTACTTTCCACAGGCAATCAGCTTAGTGGATCGGCCACATTGATGCGTCCTAGCCGATGTTCCAATGTGAACGCCAATCGGCTCACGTATTCGCTCCAGCGCGCCTGACCTCTTGACAGGTTCGGTTGCGTTTGGAAAAAGACCAATGGATTATGGTTGGTCACGACTGTCGCACCCCTTTCAGCACCCTCGAGGTAGCACCGCCACATCTTGAAAGCGTGTACTACCACAATGATCTCTTGATCTCAAGTCGTGTACTGCGTTTTTGCAGGGATGAGCTTCTGACTATCATACGCAATTAGGTAACCGTTTGCATGAGAGGGCTCTGAGTCCTACGACCAACGCATCACATCGAACCTCCCACGATTGCGATGGATCCGGAAGAGCTAGGATGAGCACTGTGGATAGAAGTTCTTTGACTTTGAGAAAGGCGTTCTTGCAATTGGATGTCCATTGCACGTCTTTTCGCGTCAGCCAGGGTAGCGGTGCTACAACGGTCAAATACCCTTGCATAAACTGTCGAAAGAAGTTTGCAAGGCCGAGAAAAGACCAAATATGCCCAACATTTTCCGGGTATGGCCAGTCTATAACGGCTTGGACCTTCCGTGGGTGGACACGGATGTCGTCCTTGCCGAGAATGTGTCCCAGATATTCGAGCTCATCTTGTGCAAACTTACGCTTGCTCACTTTTGCATAAAATTTCTGTTCCTGTAGATTTGTGAGGACTTCGTGCAGATGTTCTATGTGCTCCTTCATTCATTTGGAGAAAACCAGGATATCGTCCAGGTAAACCAAGACAAACGGACCGAGTTGCTTGGCGAACGTTTGGTTCATTTCTCCTTGGAAGGTTACTTGGGCGTTCATTATTCCGAAGCATAACACTTGGAACTGATGGTGTCCCATGTGCGTTCAAAACACGGTTTTCGGAACATTTTTTCGTTACGCAAATTTGATGTTACACTTGGGACAAATCCGAGGACAGAAACACTTTTGCCCCTTGGAGTTGGTCAAAAAAGTCCTCAATCCGCGGTAAGAGAAATCAATTTTTCACCGTCAGCTTGTTCAACGCCCGGTAATCCACACACATGCATAAACCACCGTCCTTTTTGTTCACAAAAAGGATCGGCGCACCGTACGGCGAGCTACTTGGCTTGATCCACCCTTTTGCAAGGTACACTTTGATTTGGCATTCGGCCTCTTGCCTTTCTGTTGGACTAAGGCAATACATGGGTCTGAACAGAGGAATCGCCTCCGGTTGCAACGGAATCCTGTGGCCCATGTGTCTTTCTGGTGGAAGCCCAGCCGGTGGATCTTGTAATACATCCGAGAACTCCGCCCATAGAGATTTGATCTGTTGTGGCGTGTTTGTCTTCACGTTGTCCTCCACTTTCTGTACCTGAGCCAAGAAGTATTGATAACCTTGTTGAATACATCTCTTGACCTCCATCACAGACAAGCTGGCATAGACTTTGAGCCGGGTCGGTGATGATTTCGTACTCAGAATCAACGTAAAGCGACGCTGTCCTTTTCAGAGGATCAAACGCTTTGATTCAAAACAAATTATAGCCTTGTTCTCACAGAGCCATGGATCGCCTGGCACCACGTCGAATGGGTCAAGAAGGTTGAGTACCTTCAACGTGACACTCTGTGTACCCTTGAATACAATTTTTTGCTTTACAAGTACCGATCACGGGTACCGTATGGTTATCAGCGACAACAACTGTGCCATTTGATGGCTCGTACTTCAGGCCAACCTGTCGTGTAAAGCCAAGGCTAACAAAAGAGTCGTCTCCTCCGATGTCAGCAAGTACGTTCACGGGAGCACCAGCTAGGTGTCCTTTGAACTGCATCGTCATGTTTCCTCCACTCTTCTAAGTAAACAAGCTGGAAGATGGTAAGCCGAGTTTGTGATAAACACGGAATCTAGAGGACGGACGTCGTAGCTCCCATTATTCACCTACTCTAGTCCACATCTTGTGGGCACGTGTGAATTCTGCTAGCACCTTCCAGTCTTTGAATTTCACTGGGTCAAAATCGTCAACTAAAGATATCGCGAACGTGATCGAACTCATCGCTTTGAGGGCGTTTTCTTCAATCACAGTGTTACATAATTCTTGCACAGTGGTCGGTGTCGCTACCACTAAGCAAGTTCGATCATACATCTTGTCCGATGATGTAAGATTTAGTAGGCAATGTCGGATGATGTAAGATAACAAAATCTTACATCATCGGACAAGATGTATGATCGAACTTGCTTGGTTTTACAAAGGCATGACATGACATAAGATTTAGTGGGCAATGTCCGATGATGTAAGATGACTTGATATGATCATAGGCATGTACCTATATGTTTCAGGTGATAACTATACAAAAAAACACAATCATACATACCTAGTTGCGTCATACATGGCATGCTAAACAAGACATTAAGCATGTAATGCTGTACTTTTCTGTTTTCTTTGTGCATTTTGGCATGGACACCTGCGAAAAGTGCAGAATCGAGATTCTTGAACACAGGAATCAAGATTCCTTGGAATCGCAATTCCTGTATTCGGAATCGCGATTTTGATACTTCAGGTCAGGACCGACTCGAGATTCCAAGTCCATGGCTAGAATCGGGAAAGTCTCGTGGCGTGCACCCTTACCTCCAGCTTTTCCAAGCTTGGCCCGTTGCGGTCATCGTGGTCTTGTCCTTCAGCTTCTCGCTGGCAAGACCATCGCGTAAGTACTCCAGCAGCAAGCACTCTGGAAACTTGAAGGTATGGGTACCGTCGCTCTTGGTGAACCTTTCGGCTTTCTCCACGAGTGTGATACACTCGCTCAAGTAGGCCTCAAGCGAGTTACCCAGCTGCTTGAAGTCCTTGATCTTGTGGAAGGCGCGCTGCGCTTCCTCACGCTGGGTACACTTACGCATGATTACACATAAGGCTTCCAACGGCATGTGCTGCCACTCAAGGTGAGGCCTCTGCGCACTCCACTCCTTAACCACGTAGTTGAAGAGCTTGTCACCAAGCCGAATCGTCGCAAGATCGCCCCACTGACTGACTGTAGCCTTGTGGACGCGTACGACGTGCTCCATGCGGTTCAACCAGTTGGTCAGCTTCACGTCCTTCCAGAAGATCTCCACAATGTGGAGGAAGGACATATTCATGACCGGCCCCGAGGTCGTCGAGGTAGGCACGTCGTCGCTTCCACTGGCACTGGCATCTGCAGCTACAGCGTGCTGCGTTTTGTGCTACATCAGCACATGGGTCATGCTCCGCAATGTCTTGTCGAGGTCGTTACATAGACGGCTTGCCTCATGGGCGACCAGGCGCTGCAGCTGGCGATCACGATCAAGGTCCGTGATGCTCTGTCCGACGTAGGCCAGCAGGTTGGCGAACGCGAACTTAAGCTCTGATGTCGTCAGAGCATTGGGGATAGCCTCCAGGGCCTCGCGTTGTCCATGCACCTTTACTGACTGCAGGAGGCTACGATTCGTGTACACGCCTCCAACGAGTCCCACCACGAGACGTGGTGGGACGTAGATACTATGGGACTCGATGCATACAACTGAGTTGTATGCATGGAGTCCCACCTTTTGGAGGAGACTTTCGTCAGCGACGACGCTCAAGTGGGCGCTACCCTGTCCCATTGCGGCCATGTCGTAGGAAGAGGGGTTTGTCCCCACACCTCCAAGTGGTGCCGTACCTCCACCGTCAGTGGAGATCTTGAGTCGGCCCGCCGCTTCAGCAGCAAACACCGCAAGCATGCGGCGGTCATTGCAAATTGCCTTGACAACGTCGTCATCCGGCTCGTTCTCGCGGGAACTTTCCGCATGGTTGCTTTTGGCGCCGTTGCTGCTCTCGGCAGTCTCGCTGCCGTCGGCAGCTTCAGGCAATGCAAAAAGCGCCTTGCCCTTCTCAAGCAATCGGCTCGGGTTCATCGCACGACGATGGCGATGATCTCGATCCTCGTCGCCTTCGCCATCGTTGGTGTCGTGCTCTTTGTCGAGATCCCCCTCCGGGAGATCCTCCTCCATCGCGTCGTTCGTCGCGTGGGGGTCGCCCACGTGCACGTCGACGTTCTCGTCGAGCACTTTTGCGGCATTCGCACGCTTCTAAGTGTCGCCGAGGTTGGCGTCGGTTGCCTTCGGCGGTGCGGTTGCCTTTGGTTTGGCAACCGTGCTCGCGGCGGCGGCTCCCAAAACTTGGAGTCCGCCGAGGGCGCGTGGTGAGGCCGTCACCACCTTGTCCTTGTTGGTCTGCGACGGTCCGACACTTGCCATCTTGTCATCCGTGCAACTAGCATGTGGAATTCGTTGTGGGGATCACCCCACAACTTCGGAGAAGAATCGTCTCCCATAAACTCCTAGCTCTCACGATCAGTGAGGCAATTATGAATTCAATTTCTATTTTCCTAGGCCGCCACGTCGGCACAAGGGCGTGGATTTTGAAAGTTCGTTTTCCTAAGTCGTGACTCACAGCACTTGGTAGCAACTAGGATCTAAGAAAACAGAAAATTACAATACAAGGGAATAACAAGAAGTGTGAGTACCGCTCAAAAAGCTAGGACAAAGAGTAAGAAGAGAGATACAAGTCCTAGCAACTCTTTAACTCCCTTTCCTAATTGCTTTGTCTTCTTGCAGTCTTCTTGTCTTCCTTGGCCTCGCTTTGAGTCTTCTTTGCACGTCTCGCGCCCCTTGGCGGCGTATTCCTTAAGTTGGCGGCGTCTTCCTCAAGCCGGCGGCGTTGGGAAAGCCGCCAACAGTCCTCAACGTGTCGTCCTCCCTCTTTCTAAAGTGTTATGAGGTCGTGAGAGCCCCTGGCCTTGGGAGGGAACGTTGTCCCATTTTTTTTTGTTGGAGGGGGGAGGAAACCTTGGAAATGGGGGCGAATTGGTGGTTTTGGGGGTGGGCACTCCCCACCCCGTCGAAGAAAAATCCACCTAGCTCCCTGGGGTGAAGAAGAAGTTCAAAGAAGTTGGGACGTTGAAGTAGAGCTCTTCAAGAGCTTTCAAACGTAGTTCTCGACGCTGGAAACGGATTAGTATTGATGTAGTGTGCCTCTTTGGCGTTTCTACTGCTGCTTGTAGCTGCCGGCGGCGTTTTGTATATGGCGTAGCCGCCGTTTCCGTCGAACCCTTAGTCGCGGGGGTCGTCTGGCTATGAGAACCACTGTAACGTGTCATGTCTCCAGCTCCTGCTCTGAAGTCGTCGTCGGAGTTCGTAGAATGGCGTTCTCAGCCCGCATCAGGGGCTTACCCCCTTCGCAGGACTGAGGGGCAACCATCAACGACCCAGAGCAGAGAGACTCGAATATTTTGAGTCTCCGGAGGCCCATTTCCATTTTTAACGTTACCCTTGGTTTTGGGACCCAAACCGAGGGTTTTTACCTCGAAATTCGTGCATTCGCACGAGTTTCGAGGAAAACCAGAAAACTCGTGTGAATGCACGAGTTTTCCGGTTTCGAAACTCATAGCTCGTCCTAAACGAACTTCAGTTTCAGTTTTTACGCGTCAGCGCAAAATCGTCGCGTGCCAGGCACGATCGGCGATTTTGCGCCGACTTCTCGTGTGCTTCCCTCATCCTCGCCCTCATCCTCACTCCCCATATCCCTTGTCCTTGCTTACTCGTTTGCAAGGAGGGCGAGGGGGGGCGAGGGCACGAGGCCACGATGCCTCGCTCTCGACGCCCTCGTGGCCCCCCAGCCGCCGATTGAGGCCTCAGCCCGATCCGGCTGAGGCCGCAATCGGCGGCTGGCGGCTGGCCGGCCGGTTGCTTGGCCGGCCGCCGGCCGTCGAGCCGGCCGGCAGGAAGCTGGCCGCCGGCCAGCCCTCGCTGACGCGAGGGGTGGTGCGCAACCACCCGTCGCTTCAGCGAGGAGGGAGGGCCGAACTGGCCCTCCCGCTACAGTTGAGGTGTATATCATGAATTTTGATGATGTAAAAATCTCGTCATTCAACTTCGAGATCGAGATGAGAGTGAGATTTCACCATAGAGAATAGTTCAAGATTGAGATTTTCTCAATCTAGAAGTTCGAGATTGAGAATCTCAATTTTAGTCTCGAAAGTGTCGAGATGAGATCGAGATTCTCATTCAATCTCGAACGCCATGCCTTAATCCCCACCCTGCTAGGGACATACACTGCACGTGCATGATCCACACACTCCATGATTGCACTTTTCTACAACGCTTTGCACAGCGTTTAGAAAAATGCAGTCCCTGATGGGGATACAACACTGCACGTTCATGATCTGCTCGTGGAGCCCAAACATAGAAACTCATATATTTCCGCAGCTCTAGTGGGTGGCGAGAGCTGCTGCAGAGTGATTGCTACAAGACACAGCTGTTGTAGGGTTTTTCCTGGTACCCTTGTTCTTTGCTACGTTGAATGCTGCGGAGGGAACCTGACGCACCCCGGTAGAAGGGGGAAGGCTGTCAGTACACTGCACCCAATCTCTAGTCCTTGCCAGTACAATCGTTGCCCTACTTCCTGCAACCCATCGTGACATGCCAGGTCCCGACAAAAAATTCCTCTATTCGTTCCACGTAGACTGGGGACGCACCTTGGTGAGGAGGAGGTGAGAGCGTGGGGAAGGTACTGCCCAGATATATGAAAAGAGATTGGCCGACGAGCACACTGATACATCTTCTAGTTATCAAAAGCATTCATCAACATAGGAGAGACCCCATGGTGGCATCAATGGTCGCTGGTGGATCAATCACAGGACACTTGGGGCTCCGAGTATGGGGTACCATTGAACAGGA